>ML397175.1:151240-219915 GCA_005239525.1 Nicotiana knightiana
CCCTCCCTTATATAGGAGATTCTTATAACGTACGACTCTTGCTATGGTTACTCATTAATGACTAATTATGACATTAATGAGGCTTTACAAAGGATAACGGTAATTTGGGTTCAGTTACATAACGTTCGAGTAATCAATTGTGGGTCCTTGAATCTGCCCGTAGCTTTATCTAGATTCATTCTGATCGTGCCTCTCTCCCGTTTTGATCAAGTTGATTTCCCGTGGCTGATAAGTTTGTGGGTTTACTGAACCGTGCCTCTTTGTACCGTACCTCTTCAAAGAGTTACGTCTAGTTGTCGTGTTTTCCTGTGTCCACGTGACTGACTGAGTTGTTAAAAGTTGTCTTACGTGTGAAACTCTTTTTTCCCAATACAACACCACCAAACGCATATTCCGGCGACTAAATTCTCAACATAACATTATCATTTACTAAGATATATTAATGATAATTGAATCAAATAGTGATGAATAATTTAAGTACTCGATTAAAAATCGATTATTTGTAACATGAAATAAATTCTTGTACTAAGCAAAAGAAAACTATCAATCAAACTAGAATGTAAAGACAAATAATTAAATTATTATAATAGCAAAGAACTGGACTAAAAATACAAACAACTAATATGTACCATATATATATATATATATATGTGTGTGTGTGTGTGTGTGTGTGTGTGTGTGTGTGTGTGTGTGTGTGTGTGTATAATAATAAATTTAAATAGCTACTTTTATAGTCGGTTTGGTTTAGTTTTTTCAGTTATTTTTTTATTAAAACCAAAACGAGACCAAATTTGATCGGTTTTTAAAATTCAAAACCAAAACCAAATCAAGCCTAAAAAGTATCGGTTTTTTTTGTCGGTTTGGTTCGATTTTCGATTTGGTTCGGTTTTTCGGATTTTTATGAACACCCCTAATTGGCATGATGTTGATATTATACAATGGGATCGAGTTGCACGCCGCAACAGGTATAATAAGAGTGAATTGATATGGTGGAATAAGGGTAAATTTTGATATTGATATTATATGGTGGGATCGGGTTGCGCGCCGCAATTCGTTCTCGAATGATTCATCGATGGAATTAGTCCTAGGTCTATGAAAATTTCTTGTGATTCCCCTTCTTTCTTCGACTAAGACATACACGTATCGATAGGGAACCCAAAGAAGAGCTAGAAAAAGGAAAGCGACACCTTAACTTAATAGCTCCATTTCTTGTTCCTGAGCGGAAGGTACACTCAGCCCCTGATACATTGTTATTTCTTAATCCTTGGGCGCCTGGGTCCAAACCAGGATTGATATCTAGAAATAAATCCCTCAAGATATCAACGAAGATTCATCTAACCATATAGTGATTAGCCAGCCCTAGGACCAACTAATTATTTCTTTGGATCTGAGTTGAATCTTGTCTATTTCAACCCCCTAGATTCGGATTCGACTTTTGAGCCTTTCAACAATTAACTAATTTAACCTTTCGAATATGTATTACGTATTCAAATTCGGTTGAACGAGAGGAGAAAAAAAAGAGCTCCCATAACAGCCTGAATAAGATCTGCTATGTTCCACTCCGGAGGTAATTCCCTACCTCTGAGTCGAAGCAACTCCGCGCTCTTTTGGGAGATGCCATCAAATAACTGAGTTAACTCAGGTGGAGCGCTTTGCGCGTCTGACCTAGTTGAGAACATATTTTGTATTTGTATTCCCTGTTTGTTGTATTGGTTTCGGTTCTTTCGTACAAGATACTGAGAATTTGTATTCCCGGTTCATTATCATTTTCCGATGAAGAGTTATTGTCGTTGACTTAGAGCCTTGCCATCATTTCTTGAGTTCATTTTCCTAATACTATTATTTTGGTAAATTGATTTTCTAGGTGAATTTACTACGTTGAGCCATTCCTCCTGTCCTGCTGAGTTGTTAGTAGTATAGTAACTTTAGATAAATAAAAGAATTAACGTCATGCTGCGTATGTGACTTTTAAATTAAAACCCTCCATTTATTTTGATACTTACCATTTTCTACTAGTTGTCATATTTTACTTCAACTGATTTCTCAACTTAATTTCCTTGGCCTGTCTGAGGTTTTTATTTTACTTAAAAAAAATTATTATTATATTATAATTAAATAAATCCTATATTAAATTCAGTAGCTTATCCGATGTTGTATTATTTGAAAAAGATTATTTTCATTACCCAAATGATTTCCAAAATAAACTCATTTTTCTCATTGATTTCCTACTTGGTTCAGAAGTTGTAGTCTTACTTTCGTCATATATACATAAAGTCTCTTGAATATCCTAATTAGCATTTGTCACGGATATTATGTACTGAGTGGCACGCGGATTTTGTTGTGCAAGGTGAGATGGAAAGATGTGGGCACAAGGTACCGTGTGTGCTAAAGGTTGAAAGTGTGATCTCTGATATGAGATTTTGAGAATTGAGATTATTGGAGTCGTGTATTAGAAACGATTTGATTGGTTGAGCTGACGTTATTTTCCCTACTTGAGCACATTTACCCTTGTCTATATTCCAACTATGTCGTTGTCTAGTTACTTGGTTATTTTTCGTTTCCAGTCGTGTTTCCCTTATCGTTATTACTGTTTGTAATCTGATATATGTTGCTATTGACATTTCTTCAATATTCCTTTCTTCTTAGCTTTATGCCATATCCTGCACAGGTTTAGATGTTCAGTGAGTGTCTTGACATGGCCTTGTCGCTACTCTACCGAGATTAGGCTTGATACTTACCGGATACCATCGTGGTGTACTCATACTCGCTTCTGCACATTTTTGTGCAGAGTCAGGTACTCCGGATCGAGTAGGTTTTGAGACTCATGCTTGGTGTGGTTGGAGACTTCAAGGTACACCTACCGAGCGTTCGCAGGCTCCGAAGTCACCCTCTAATGTATTTATTTTCATTGCTTCTTCTATTTTGGAACAGTGATGTATTCATTATATAAAACTTCTCCGAAAAGGGCTTATGACTTGTACTATCGATTTTGGGAATTGTAAATTTGATAGTGAATTCCATTTCTAAGGTTGTTAGATGTTATTTATTATTGTTATTCAGTAAATGTTAAGTTTACCTAATCCCTAAGACTAGGTACCATCACGATACCCAACGGAGGGGAATTGGGTCGTGATATTTAATTGATAATCTGGAGGAGATGATAAGGAAGCCAATATAATTAGTTAAACTACCTTACGCTCTTATTATATTTTACTCCAGTCTCTTGAATCCACAATGAAAGGATTTAAGTTATAGACACTTTCAATTAAGAAAATGCTGTTATTGTAGTGTAATTAGTTGCAGTATGTCATTCGCAAGCTTCTTTTGATTATTCATTCTGGCTTAATAGTAGATACGTAATACATTTAGTTGGCTCTTATATTATCTGAAAGTAAAAAAGTTTATCATAAAAGAGATGACGAATTTAAGTTATGTACATTAATAATATTTACAATACTTTATTTATTATGTCAAAACGATTTAATATGGTTACCGCTTGATACTCACTATAAATATCAATTTTATTTAAACCTAATAAAATAAAAACCGTAGAAGTTATTGTGTACACTCATCACTACAAAAAAATGACCTAATTGCGGGGTTATTTTTAAGGTTTGCGGCGATTTAAAACCCCCGCAATATATTGTTGCGACAGTCGTTAAAACCTCCCACAATAAGAGTCTCAGTTTTTTGCTGACCGCCAGAACTAAATAGCGGAGGTTACTTCATGGTGGTTGACCCCAGCAGATCTAAAACTTAAATCTTTTTAAAATAATTTTCAGTTACGAATTGCGGCGGTTCTAAACCTCCGCAATATAATTTTTAATTTGTTCTTTTTTATTAGCTTATATTTAAAGTTCCTGTCAGTCATAACCTCAAGAATTTATTGAATTTTTTAATTCATATATTATTGGCAAAGTCACTAATTAAAATATTTTAAAGTTAAAAGATATCGATAACATATCATAAAATCAAAAAACGTTATCATAAAATATCATTCGTCTTTAAAACTAAATTGTCAACATTAAGTAGCATCACTCAAAAATTATTTTAAACACAAAATATTCACTCCAACATTCTAACATCCGGTTCAACCACATAATTACATCGTCACAATTAATTATCTAAGACAATTACAATGAAATCAACGGTTGCCACTAGAATTACTATCATCCTATGATCTTCTTGCGTCCATTGGCGAAAGGGATCCACTGTCCGCATCACTTGGCTGCATGAAAAAAACAAAGTATAAAAATCATGCCAGAATCAGAAATTGCAGTAACTCTAGGTTCTACTAAATACTGTAAGTAAATAAATGTTACTCCTCAAGCTTCCTTTGTAGTTAAAAAGTCAAATTTAGATCAACATTGCTGTCTTTTTTTTAAATTAGACTGAGAAAAAAGATGTTTGTGCATCCCATTAGAAAGATGTTTTCTACTATTCTGTTTATTAATTAGTTATCTCTCTGTCTTCATTTTCCAAAACAGGCTGCTTGTTTATGTATAACAGTATGTAAAACCTAATCTTTATTCCTATCAGGTAATTGCAGATAAGAGGAGTAGATTATAACACACCTGATGGCACTTGTGTAAGAGACTATATCGACGTGACTGACCTAATTGACGCTCATGTTAAAGCTCTCGAGCATGCAAAACCAAGCAAATGCATCTACAATGTTGGTAATGGAAAACGTTACTTTGAACAATTTGTTCGTTGCAAACTTATATATTCATATTGGAAGAAGCGGAGGTAGCCTAAAGGCTATGGGTTCATGATCTGAACCCATAACTTTTGACCTACTAAAATCTCAACAAATACAGTACAATGAGTTTAATGTAAGTTTGAACTCATTAAATTTAAATCCTAGATCTGCCTCTGTATATTGGTATGCCATAAGTCATTTTGATGGTCACGTCCTTGTCGTTATAGGTAGTTCAGTGAAACAATTTGTGGAAGCTTGTAAAAGGGCAACAGGAGTGGACATAAAGATTGATTACCTGAGTAGACATCCAGGAGATCAGGGGCGGATCTACGTATTTGACTTGGGGTGCCGCGCCACCCGGTTGCTCGAGTAAAATTGTATGAATGCACTGGTATTTTACATAAAGAGAGTTATATAATTAAAGCTTGGCACACGACGTCATAACTTAACTGTAGGTGCCATGGTTAAACTTGTAACCCCCAACCCTAGGACGCAACATCGAATCCTAATAGATTCCAAAGCTTTTCCTTTATCCTTCATGCTCCTTTTCTTTGTTTTCTTTTTGCTCCTTTTCTTTAACTTTTTTTTATTTTTTTATATTTCTATTTTCTCTAGTTGCACAAATCCATTTTATAGTAAATTAAATTATACTTTTCTTTCCTTTTTTCAAAATCTCAAAATTTTGTTTGGATGTGATTTTAATTATTCTCTTTTTACCCATCTACCTTGGTTCCAATTTTTTTTTTTTGCAATGATGGTATCAATAGACATAATATTAGTCTAGCTATATGGAGATTAAATGAGTATATTTGTTTTTTTTAATGTTTTTAATCACATAATTCAATAGAATTTAAATTGAGAGAATTATATCAAATTGGAAAAAAATTATTTAATTTAGTGATTACAAAAATCTTGTAAATCGAAATAAATTTAAAGTGGATTAAATCAACTAAGTGGAACTAAATCAAAACGGATCAAACCAGATAAATGTACACCCTAATTCAATTTCCTTCATCAATAATAAGTTTGCATTAAAAATTATGGCACCCACAGTGATCAAATCCTAAATCCGCCTCTGCAGGAGACTACGCTCTAAAGTCTACCGGGATCCTTCTAAAATTAGGCGCGAACTGAACTAGATAGCAAGGTATTCACTTGAGGAGAGTTTAGCAATAGCATGGAGATGACAAAAGGTACACAGAAATGATTACAACTAAAGTAACTCAGTTTTGGTGATCAGGTTAATGCCTCGACGAGACAGCCAATGCAAAAAAAAGGAGGCGTGTGGTATGGTTTCTGTTATTTTTTAAGCAGCAGCAGGTAAATCAGACGAGGCTGGATATTATGAGGAAAGATCAATTGGCTGGACTTGGTGAATACAGTACAGAAAATTGCGAAGGCAACAAGAAGAAGCAGTCAGATATGTTTTGCTTGAGATGGCTAGAAGGATGCAAGGGAACTTCAACAACAGATTCAACTACTAAACAAGGACACATGTGTGATCTGAAGGAGGTCCTGGATTCTTGTGTTGGGTTGGCTTAAAGATTCAAGCCAACGAAAGAAGACACCAACACATGATCTAAAGAGCTACAAGGATCTACCCAGTTGGCAGAAGACGACTCAAAATTGGAGGCAGTGGACACTCATACTATTTATACACATAGGGCTAGCTAGTTTAGTTCAAATTGTAAGATCAATTTTGGGTATCATTCACTCAAAGTTGGTACCAGAAGCTATGTAATTAACATGACATATGGTCTTACTCCTGTGTGCAGGGGAAAAGATTTCTAAGAAAATAATTGTGAAAGAAAATTTATCAATTTTTTGCACAAACACCAAAACTTAGAATCACAATACACCCATATAAATTCTCATACAACATGGTGTAAAAAATTTATATTTTCTACTAATTAAAAAAAAAACTCTCAAATAAACAGAGAAAATCCAAATCTAACATAAATTATCCAAAAAAACAGCAAAAATAAAATTAAAGCCATATGCAATAGAAAACATACAAAAGCTACAGATTATACAAACCCAAAAATGGGGAAGATGAAAGACCCATTTATAGAAATAACGTTGCACTAACCCAAAAATAGGGTAGAAGAACTTAATGTAATTGAAGATACTTGTCGATTACTATGCCCGAGTGAGTGATTGAGATGCCTTTGCCACTGCTATAGGGGGGAAACGTGAGGAAAATCAAAGAAAAAAGAGGGGGAAACGAGGATTTGAGTTCAAATCTTACAAACGGAATGAGAAATTCACACAAAACTTTCAATTCTAAGAAAAATAAAGTAGAAAGAATCGTGAAATTTGAGTTAATCTCTCAAAATTGAGAGCTTTACCTTGAGTGTGGAAAAGCGTTAGTGAGAAATGGCGGAGCTTTTGAGATTTTGTTATATTTGTAATTTTTTCTAGACGAAGCAAAAAAAAGCGTGGGAAATATTAGCGCGCTGTTTTTCTGCAGATGGCTTAGGTTTTGAGCCGCCGCTATTTGCTTATATTGTGTAAGTTAAGTAAACACCTGTTATTTAATGAAATTTGTGGGGGTTGGAGCTGACCCCCATTATTAAACCGCTGCAATTAGGCCTTTTTTGTAGTATGTGACGTCTGAGGTCACATTGTTTAAATTGTGAAAATAGTATCTTGTAAAAATATAAACAACAATAACAACAAAAAATCTAGTAATCTCCTATAAATGGGATCTGGGGAGGGTAAGATGTACACAGCCTTATCCCTATCCTAGAAGAGCAGAGTCCGATAGACCCTCGGCTAGAGAATGACTGAAAAAGAAAAGGTAATTGCAACAAGTAGGAATAACAACAAGAAAAATAAGATTGAATCGAAGAATGTAGTTAAACTCTTGGTAGTAATAACAATATAGGGATACAAGGATATCATACTAACACTAATGCGACCGAACTACGTAAGACAAAGAGAAACACTCGGCTACCTACTAACCTTCTACCCTAATCTTTGACCTCCACACCTTCTTGTCTAGGGTCATGTCCTCAGTAAGCTCTAGGTACCCCATGTCTCGCCTAATAACCTCTCCCAAAGACTTCTTAGGCCTACCTCTACCCCTCCTGCTACCCACCGAGGCTAACCTTTCGCACCTTCTAACTGGGGCTTCTACACTTCTCCTCTTAACATGCCCGAACCATCTCAACCTCGCCTCCCGCATCTTATCCTCCACAGGGGTCATTCCCACCTTTTTTCCGGATAACTTCATTCTTAACCTTATCTAATTGGGTATTCCCACATATCCACCTTAACATTTCTCAGCTCCTTTTAGCTTCTAGGTATGAGAGCTCTTGATAGGCCAACACTCTGTTCCATACAACATAGTCGATATAACCTTTTAGAACTTACCTTTAAGTCTCAGTGACACATTCTTATCACACAAGACATCGGAAGCGAGCCCCACTTCATCCATCCATCTCCGATACGATGCGTGACATCTTCATCAATCTCCCTGTGACCTTGTATTATAGATCTAAGGTACTTGATACTACCTCTCTTGGAGATGACTTGCGTATCAAGCCTCACCTCCATATCCTCTTCCTAGGTACCGTTGCTGAACTTGCACTCTAAGTATTCCATTTTGTTCCTGCTCAACTTGAAACCCTAAGACTCTAAGGTCTGCCTCCAAACCTCCAGCCGCTCGTTAACACCACCTCGTATCTCGTCAATCAAGACTATGTCATCAACAAATAACATACATCATTACAGTGCACCTTGAATGTATCTCGTCAATACGTCCATTACCAAGGAAAATATAAATGGACTAAGAGTTGATCCCTGGTGCAACTCCATCACAACGCAAAGTATTCCGAGTCTCCTCCCGCTGTTATAACCCGAGTCTTAGCTCCATCATAAATTTCCTTAATCACCCTAATGTAGGCTATTGGGACCCCTTTAGCCTCCAAACGTTGCTAGGGAACCTCTCTCGGGACTTTGTCATATGCTTTCTCTAGGTTAATGAACACCACATGCAAGTCCTTCTACATCTCCATGTACCGCTCCACCAATCTCCTCACAAGGTGCAATGGCTTCCATAGTCGAACGCCCCGGCATGAAACCGAACTGGTTCTCAGAAATGGACACACTTCTCCTCACCCTCACTTCAACCACTCTCTCCCAAACTTACATCGTATGGCTAAGCATCTTAATCACCCTATAATTGTTGCAACTTTTGATATCACCCTACAGCTGAATCATCGTACTCCACCTCTATTTATCGGGCATCTTTCTCGTCTTAAAATTAACGTTGAACTTCCTAGTGAGCTAATCCAAACATGCCCTACCCGCATTCTTCCAAAATTCCACAGGGATTTCATCTGGACCTGTAGTTTTGCTCTTGTGCATCTTACGCATATCCTCCTCGACCTCATCTACTCTTATGCGCCTACAATACCCGAAATCACGGCACATCTCGGAGTGCTCCAAGTCGCCCAGCACAATGTTCCTATCACCCTTTTTCATTCAGGAGTTTATAGAAATATGTCTGTCATCTTTGTCTAATTTGAGCCTTTTCCATCAAAACTCTACCTTCCTCATCTTTGATACACTTAACTTGATCCAGATCACGGGTCTTCCTCTCTTTCACTTTGGCTAGTTTGTATAGCTTCTTGTCCCCACCTTTAGCCCCAAGATCTTCATACAAGCGACCATACGCCGCAGCTTAGCCGCAGTAAATGCTAACTTCGCCTCATTCTTATCCCTCCTATTAGGGGTGGGCATAAAATCCAGAAAACTGAATTCCAAATCGAACCGAATTAATTCAGTTTTTTTAGTATTTCGGTCTTATTCGGTATTACATTTTTGATATTTCGGTATTATAACTTTATGGACTTTTTTTTGGACCCTACCTATATCTACCCACCCAGGCCCAACCCCAAGCGACGCCCCCAAGCCCAACTGGCCAACTGCCAAGCCCAGACCCCAGTACTCTTAGTCTTAGGTTAGGGCGTTAGTCCATTTTAATTTTTAGCAATAGAAATAGCAAATTAGGTTAGATCTCATCTTCAGTTCTTCAGAGTTCAATCTTCACCCACGCAGCCAAACTTTCACTCTCTCATCTTCCATTCTTCAGTCAGGCAGTCAGTCTCATAGAGTCACCATTTCCATCTCCGATTTGGGCGTCTCGCGTTGCTGTGTTGTTGGAGATTCCGAGTTCCGACTCCTCTCTCCTCACTCCTCACTCAATCATTGGATTGGATTATTTCGAAGCTCAACGGTCCGGCCAGGTTCATATGAATTTTCTATGATCTTTATTTTGTGATTATTTGAGATTTCTTTTTATATTTTGTAAATCAGGTCTCTATTTTTTAGTTTTGAACTTTAATTTCTGTGTGGTCCTCTAAAGTTGTGTGTCTATAAATTTATATGTTTAAGGAAATTGAATTTGTAAGAATTTAGGTCAACATGATTTGGGTATTTTTGTGTGCCATGTTATCCTCTTAATGCATGGAAACAAATAATTGTGTGCTCCATCGATTGTCAATTGTCGGATACTACTCTGTATTCTCAGTCCTATATAAAATCGGATTTATCAGTTGATACTGAGAAGAAAATCCACCGTTTATGTGTTGTTTTGTGAACACTGTCCGTTTGACTTCATTTTTTTTTTGCTTAATTACTAAATTGTCAATACTTTCTTTATCTTTTTGCTTAAGTTTTCTGCACTCTGTTAAGTTATACTAGATTGGTATTTGTTAAGTTATACTAGCCTGTTAAGTTATACTAGATTTCTCTCTATTAAGTTATACTAGTCTGTTCCTATTGTTGTCTAAGTTGTGAAGGGGAGCCAAGTTTAAAATGATGTTAGTGTATGCAATGGAAGTCAAAGTGACATGTAATATATATTTAGGATTTTACTCAAGATTTTAGGATCACACAATCTTATACTATCTCTATTTGTATAGATGGCAGATGAAAGTTTAAACAATATTGCCGGTTCAAGTGAAACCTTACCTATTACTCAAGATAGCAACACCAACACCATTGATACTCAAGATTCTAAGAAAAGAAAAGTCATGCAACCTAGATCCAAGGCTTGGAATCATTTTGATAAAATTGAGGTAAATGAGGTTGGTAAAGCAAAGTGTAGATATTGTAAGCAAGCTTTAGCTTTTTACTCATCTAAGAATGGAACAAGCAGATTGAACTCTCATTTGACTAGATGCAAAGAATACCCACCTAAAATTGATAAAGATAAAAGTCAAACAAAGATAAATTTTCAATCTTGCCAAAGTGATGAAGAATCACTTTGGAAATTTGATCAAGAAGTGGTTAGGAGGGCCTTAGTTGAGATGATAGTTATTGATGAACGACCATTTAGCTTTGTAGAAAATTAAGGTTTTATTAAGTTTATGAGAAAAACTCAACCACAATTTCGTCTTCCTTCCCGTAGAACAATAACAAGGGATTGTTATGAAGTTTACAGTGAATTGAAGCAAAATCTAAGAAAGTCTTTTCGAGAAGCACAACCAAAAATTTGCCTCACAACAGACACATGGACTTCATTACAAAGAATAAATTATATGTGTTTGACAGCTCACTTCATTGATAGGGATTGGAAGTTGCATAAAAGAATACTAAATGTTTTCCCTATCACTAGTCATAAGGGTGAAGAGATGGCTAAAGCTATTTCAAATTGTTTGCTTGAATGGAAATTAGACAAGGTATTCACTATTACTGTGGACAATACTTCTTCAAATGATGTCACAGTCAAAGAATTGTCTAAAAATTTAGATATGTGGAAAACTAATATGATGGGTGGTAAACATCTTCATGTGAGGTGCATGGCTCATATATTAAATCTAATTGTGCAAGATGGTTTAAAAGAAATTGATGCTTCTGTCTCACGTGTTAGAGATATTGTGAGGTATGTGAGAGCTTTGCCTGCAAGGACCTTAAATTTTAAACAGTGATGTGCACATGTAAAGGTAAAATGTACCAAAACATTGTGTTTGGATATTCCTACTAGGTGGAATTCCACCTATTTGATGTTGGATATGATAGAAAACTTTGAAAAGGACTTTGACAAGTTTCATCTTTTTGATGATGGATTTTCTTATTTTCAATGTTCTAGTGAATGTGGTAGTAGTGCAGGTCCTCTGGAATCTGATGATTGGGTGAATGTGAGGAATGTGATACAGTTTCTTGCAAGATTTCATAAGCCCACCAAAAAAGTTTCAGGTTTGTGTTATGTTACTTGTAATGCTCATTTTGAGGATGTATCTGAACTTTATTGTCATTTGAAAATGTGTTTACTTAGTGAGGATGAGACTTTTGAGAAAAATGGCTGAGCGGATACAAGAAAAGTTCAAGAAGTATTGGGGTGGGCCTGAAAAAATGAATAAAATGATTTTTATTGCTTCCGTCTTGGATCCACGTAATAAATTTGAATATGTAGAGGGAGCACTTGAAGAACTTTTTAGGGAGGATAAGGGGAATAAAATAAATGTTGAGGTGTATGCTTATATGAATTTTTTGTTTGAAGAGTATCTAAAAATGTATTCAACTAGATCTTGTCCTCAATCTCCATCTAGTTCTACTTCATCTAATAGCACATCTAATACATCTTGTGGGAGTGTTATAACTGCATCATTAATAAGGACGAAGCTTCACTTGAAGAAACAAAAGGAAGACAATGGAAGTGGGGGTGCTAAATCCGAGTTGGATAAATACATTAGTGAAGAGCAAGAGCCTTTTAGTGAAGAATTTGATATCTTAAGTTGGTGGAAAACACATGCTCCTAGATTTCCTATTCTTTCGGAGTTGGCTCGTGATGTGTTGGCCATTCCAATTTCTAGTGTGGCGTCGGAATGCGCATATTAGCACCGGTGGCCGTATTCTTGATCCATTTAGGAGTTCATTGACTCCTAAATGTGTGCAAGCTCTTATTTGTGTTCAAGATTGGCTTAGAGAAGAGAAGAATCCTATTAGTGTTGAAGAAGACTTGAAGTATCTTGAGGAACTCGAGCTTGGTAAGCTTTAATATTTTGTGTGTATTTTAGTTCAAAATAATATATCATAATTGTTTATTTGTCATTGTCATTGACATATTTGATCGAATTATCTTTAGATATGGACAATAATGGAAACACTACTAGCATTGTTTGATGTATAGTTGCAAATTGAAACTTGAGTGGTAAGTTTAATACACTATTTGTTTGGTGATATACTTTTGTAGTTTTGTTTTATTATCATCAAAAAATAATATTCTAACTTATGATTTATATATTGTTTAGGTTCAAGTGCAATCATGCCCCGTGCTCGGTTGGCCATTTTTAGAGAAAAGATTTGCAGCCATTTTCAGGAAAAGATTTGCAGTGTTTTTGTTATGTTCTGCTCCATTTTAGTGCTCCAAATTAGCAATTTAGCATACTGTTAGGTGGACTGTAATTTGGGCTGTAACTGGTATTTGTAACAGGACAGTTGGACTGTAATTTGTAACTGAACAGTTGGTATTTTTGCTGTTAAGCTTCCTTAGAGCATACTGTAAGTGTAAGGAAGCTTAATATTGTGTTTTGAGTACATGGTTATATCTGAAGAATACAATTGGTATTCTGTTGCATTTGTAGGTTCATGTTAGGCGTGGACTTCCTTAGAGCTATATGTAATGTTCATGTTATTGTGATTTGAGTACAGGCTTATACAGGATTATTCTGCTTCCTTAGAGCTATATGTAATGTTCAACTTGTCTGAAGCTATTTAATTAGCTAAAGCACTATTTTGTTGATTGTTTGTTATCATCAAAGCATAACAAACACTATATTGGTCCAAAAATCAATATTGCAGTTCGTTGCTAGAAAATCAAGGCATTTGACCATTTGTTGCTAGAAAATCACGTAAGTATTGGTCTTGTACGAGTAAGTATTTGGTTGCAGTTTCTCAACATGTCAGTGTCCGAGTTAAAAATTCCAGCACTGTATTTTTACTTTTGTAGTTCGTTGTTCTTTATCACCACCGAATATTAAACCGATACCGTACAGAAATCGTACCAAACCGAAGTAACAAATACCGAACCATACCGAAATATTTAGGTACGGTATTTGGTATATACAATTGAGAAACCCAATACCGAAATACCGAACCGAAATTCTTAAATACCGAAGCGAAGTACCGAATGCCCACCCCTACCTCCTATACCTATCCTTGTTCATCATTTTTGCCTCCTTATCCATGCTCTCTATAAGCTTCAATAACGCAGTTTTTCTTGGCTTCCACTTTCTCTTGTACCTCCTCACTCCACCACCAGTCACCTCTATGACTGCTAGAGAAACCTTTCGAGACCCCTAACACTTTCTCGCAACTACTCTAATACACCATGTTGTATTAGATTCAATGTTATATCTTGTAAAAATATAAGATAAAATTATATACAATAGATTCAATGTAATCCATCTTTCTTGGTCCCTCGGAACATTCGATTAAAAAAATGCGATCCTCTTGAACCTTTATATAACATCAATAAGGGTTGTAGTGGAGTAGTAAGTATTCTTTCATACTTAGATGTCTCGGGTTTGAGTCTTGTTGTCACAACCCCAAATCCACTAGTCGTGATGGCGCCTAACCCAACCCGCTAGGTAAGCCAACTAATAGTTGTCTAATTCTAATAATATTAACAAGACAATAAAGTAAATAAATTATTTGAATCTTATACATTTCCCAAGGACTGGTAGTACAAATCATGAGCTTCTAAGAATAGAGTTTTTACTAAGTTGAAATGAAATAAATACATAATCCGTTTTAAGAGTACATAAACAGAGTTTTATAGATCTAAGGCTACCACGAAACAAGAGGCAGCTACAACTGGGACGCAGGTATATTTTCAATCCAGCTCCCATCGAACACAGCAACATCAGCAGCCAACATCTGCACGCAAGGTACAGAAGTGTAGTATGAGTACAACCAATCCCATGTACTCAGTAAGTAACAAATCTAACCTTAGGTTGAAAGTAGTGACGAGCTAACACAAGGTCAAGTCCAATACCAATATTCCACAACAGTTCATAACAATATAATACAAGTAATAAAGAGGTATCTCAGAGGAAAAATTCTCAGCTCGTTCATAGTTCTAGAAAATAGGCATGATTTTCAAGTATCTCAGTGAAAACTCAAATATTTTACCGAAAAGGCCCAAATACGAGTAAGTTTGAAAACTGTGATTTTTCTCAAAAACCCATTCAACAATAAGTAAGATGTTTCATTTTCAGATATCATGAGGAGAGTACGTCTCTATGCCTACATGTCGAGATACACGTAAATCATAAATGTCCCAAAAACTGGGTAGAAGAGGGAAATGCATCTCTATGCATGTATCTCGAATACACATGACAAATGCAATGCATCTCGATGATGAGCTCATGTACTCACACTCTCAGAGTACTCAATCTCACTGTCTCGCATTCTCTCTCACTATGCTCAATGTTCAGTATACTCAAACACTTAATGCTGTACAATATCCGCTGCGGCGTCCAGCCTGATCCAAATATATATAGTCGACTGCACTCACTAGGGGTGCAGAGACTCCGGAGGGGCTCCTACACCCTAAGCGCTATTGTAACGACCCGACCGCTCGTTTTGGGCTCTAGCGCATCGATCAACAGTTTGAGGCCATGAGTAGCTTCACTTAAGGTGTTATGACTTGTTTTCATGGTCGGAATTGAACTCCGGGAGTTTTGGAGTTGAATTGTAAAGCGAATTCTAGTTTTCGGAATCTTTAAGTTGGAAGAATTGACTAAGGTTGGATCTTTGAGTAAACGATCTTGGAATCGAGATTTGAAGGTTCCAGCAGATTCGTATGATGATTTTGGACTAGGTCGTATATTCGAATCGGGTTTTGGATGACCCGAAATCGTTTCAGCAACTATTGGGGAAGTTGGCACTTTGGAAGAAAATTCATAAATTTGGGTTAAAGTGCATTTCAGTGTTATCGATGTCTGTTTGGGGTTCCGAGTCTGAGAATGGCTCTGTATGGTGACTCTGGTATTGGAAGCGCGATCGGAGGTGTATTTGGAGGTCTGTATGTCATTTTGGAGTCATTTGGCTAAGTTAGAAATTCGAAGGTTTTCGAGGAGTTGGACCGGAAGTTGAATATTGATATCAGGGTCGGATTTAGATTCCGTAAGTTGGAGTAGGTCCGCAATGTTGAATATGACTTGTGTGAAAAATTTGAGGTCACTCGGACGTGATTTGATAGGTTTTGGCATCGAAGGAAAAAGTTTGAAGTTCTTAAGTTCATCAAGTTCGGATTGGGACGCGATTCATGATTTTTGCGTTGTTTGATGTGATTTCAAGGCTCGACTTAGTTCGTAATCTGATTTGGGACTAGGTTGAGTGATTGGACGGGGTCCCGGGGGCCTCAGGTGGATTCCGGGTGGTTAACGGGTCGAAAATGGAGTCCGAGGAAGGGCTGTTGCAGTTGAGCATCTGGTGTAGTCGCACCTGCGTGAAGAGGGCCGTGGGAGCGAGAAGGGCTCGCAGATGCGGATTCTTGCTGGGTAGGCGTGGACCGCATATGCGGTCATTTTGCCGCAGATGCAGGACCGCACCTGCGGAAGAAGAGTCGTAGGTATGAGATCGAGCGAGGAAACCTGGGGGAGCAAGTGCGGACGTTAATCCGCAAAAGTGGAATTCGCCGAGCTTGAGGGAAACCGTACCTGCAATGGAAATTCCGCAGGTGCGGCTGGTGCACCGCAGGTGCGAAGAATCGCTGGGCAGTGTGTATTTTAAGACGGGATTTGGCCATTTTCACTCATTTCTCACTTTGGTTGGGTGATTTTGGAGCATTGAAGAGAGGGGATTTCATCATCTTCTATGAGGTAAGTAATTCTTGCAAATATTAGGTTAAATACAAGATTTCATACGGATTTAAACTTGGAAATTGTATAAATTGTGGGGCTTTTGGTAGAAAACTTAGAATTTGTATTTTTGGATTTTTGGCCACGAATTTGGGCATGGAATTGGGAATAAATTATATATTCGAGTTCATGAGATTATGGGTAAACTTTATTTTTGAAAAGTTTCGGAATCCGGGCACGTGGGCCCGAGGGTGATTTTTATCGACTTTGCGATTGGGGTTAGGAATTGTTATAAATTGGATTGTTATAAGTAATTGAGCATACATTTATGGATTTGCATGATTATTGACTAGTTTTGGAGTGTTGTGCATCGAATTGAGTTGTCGGAACGGCTTGGGAGCCGGTTATGGAACTTCGGAGCGAGGTAAGTCTCCTTTCTAACCTTGTAAGAGGGAATTAACCCCATAGGTGGACTAAAATGTTATGTGCTTCTATTTGGGGGGCTACGTACGCACGAGGTGAGGAGAGTCCGTACGTGGCTACTAGATATGCCTATGTCCGGGTAGTTTTAGGCTTACATCATGCCTTGTTGATATTGTTATTGATTTATGTTTATTGTTTGCCTTGAGAAGGAGCGGGATTGAGTTCACTTATTAAATATTTTAAAAAGGAGTTGAATTTAAGAATTTAAAATTTAAAAGGTTTTCGTCTGAACTTCGAAATTTCGAAAGGAATTGAGGAATGTTATAATAACTTAAGAAATCTATGTGTAACTGCATCGCATGTATGTTTCGCGAGCGGGGTATTTCCTTCTACTACTCTTGTGGGATCGGGTCGTTCGCCTCGGCAGGATTTATATACCACACTCTCATGGGATCAGGTCGTCCACCTCGGCAAATTAATAGATGCATCAATGGTTTGCGCCATTCGACCCTCTGGCAGTGTACAATTTACTTTTATGTTGGATCGGGCCGTACGCCTCGGCATTTCCTATATACATACTATCCTCATAGAATCGTGCGTAATATTCGGCTAGAAGCCAGTGTATCTAAGTTTTTTTCCTTATTTGAATTATGACAACCTCTTGATGAAATTCACTATATCTATGTATATGCTCAGCTCATGGAGGGAAACTTGCTAGTGGAGAGCCGAGTAACTTGAAAGGAAGAGAATTTTACCGCGTAATTTATACTTGTTAGTTTCATATATTTACTCCGTATCATATTTATTCATTTCTTTATTGTACCTGATATTATTGGACCACCAGTAAGTGTCGGAGTCGACTATTCGTCACTACCTCTTTGAGATTAGGCGGGATACTTACTGGATACACGTTATTTTTTTTACTCATACTACACTTGTTGTGCATTTTGTTGCACAGTCACATATACATCTAGCGGCCCAGTTGGCGCAACGGCATGGGCGATACTGAGACTTAGGTGAGTTGCACCTCTCGAGACGACCGCTGCCAGCAGAGTCTCTTTCAGAGTATTGTATTGTACCTCCTCTACTGTCTATATTACATCTTATTTTTCTAGAAATTACTCATGCACTTGTGGCACCGGGTTCTGGGATAACTATGGGATTTATCCATTATTTGAATTTTTTAAAGACGTTTGTTACTCAGTGAAAGTTCATTATTTGCTATTTTATGTAATGAAAAGAAATGATTTCAAACATATTAAAATGAGAATTTAATTAACTATTTGGTGTTGGCTAGCCTGACAGTGGTGTCTTGCGCCATCATGACCTTTAATGGATTTTGGGTCGTGACAACGTGGTATCAGAGCACTAGGTTCCCTTAGGTCTCACGAGTCATGAGAGAGTCTAGTAGAGTCTTGCGGATCGGTACAGAGATGTCTGTACTTATCTTCGAGAGGCTACATGGCTGTTAGGAGTACTTCCCTTCTTGATTCCTCATCGTGCGGTTTGATTTTTTGAGGCTTATTCCTTCATTTCATTCCCATTCAATGTTATGCGACGCGAAGCGCTGGTTATAAATTGGGAGGTGAGTAATTGCAATGGTACTACAGATATGGTGCATGATGTTTCTCCCTGCGTATTTGATGAGTTTATTGTCATCGCCTTGCGAAAGGTCGTTCTATCATTTCAGCTCAGTGTATGTTTCACAGATCAGTATTTTATTTCTAGTGGAGAAAAGGTAATCAAACTATAAATGTTCGGGTGTGGGTTGATAGAGTAACGAGACTTGGTGTGCTCTAGTGTGCTAGAACTTTTATCTTCGACGTGGTGTCGTCGTCCTCATTTGAATGTGTTAAAGTTCGCCGGTGCTATGATCTTCTTCAATTCGCCCTCGGGGCAGGATGTTGTGGGATAGTATTGGGGAAGCAACTATCAGAGATCGCGATGTGCGGTGGTTCAGGATCTGACTGGTGTTTCCAATGTTGACGGCTCGAGAAAGATGATCTTTAGAAAGGTTTAAAGTGGTAGCGACCTGTTGGTTCAAGTAATACAGAGATAGATATTGATATAAGGCAACAGTTGAGTAGCAAATGATGAGGAAGGACATGTGGGAAGTGTCAGGCGGTGGTTAACTTCTGGAAGGCCAAGCGTGAGAAGCAAAAGTCGAATGGTTGCTTAAGGGAGTGAGTTTGACCTAAGTGATAGAGTGGCAAAGTAGCATATGGATTCAGTGGCAGGGTAACTACGCACCTTGAGGAGGGGTTTAGAGCGATTTGGGGATTTTAGTGGACGGTGATTGGGTCCACAGGCTTAATTTGAAATATTGGCTATTGTATGGCAGGGGAATTAGATGTAACAGAAAGGGGTTGCTTGGTATGAGGAAGGATACAACATAACTTTTAATTTGGAAGAATATTGTCGCACATTTAAGTTAAGGTCCATAAGGAGTGATCGGACTATGTAGAGTGGGTGCATGAGAAGGGGCTCAGGATGGGTTATTGATGTCATAGTGATTGTGCAGTGCAACATCGTCGGGTGATGTCGGCAGGTAATTTCTGCATGTGGCTTATCTCCGTTGGGCAGGTCAGCGATCGCGTGGTTGGCAAAGCTTCTGTGAAGAATTCTACTGACTATCCAGCCAGAGGTTGAATAGGCGAATATTGATGGAGATGCAGAGTGTTCATGAGATGCTAACGGAAGGATTTCGAGGAATTTGGCACATTGGTGGCGCAAGATCAGTTCAGCAACGAAGAAGAATCTTGGTGGGTTCCCGAGTTGTGTAGTGGTAGCTTCAAGCTAAGTGGGAGAGTTCCATCGCCTACGGTAGGATGGCTGGTCATCTATTTGTGAGACTTCTGGGTATTAGCATACTGATAGGTTATTACAGCTAAGGAAAGAGAATAGTAATTTGAGAAAAGGAGTTGATAAAGGTGTGCTATGGTTGGGTTTATCGGCTCGTGTTCGGGCTTTGGGGAAGATTCAAGACTTATGCTTCTTGTAGAAGTGATTTTCAAGGGGAGCGATTCAACCGGGTGCTTCATTGAGAGGGGTGTTCATGTGCCAGCGGAGCCTTGGAGTTGATTTATATTCAGGACCAAGCCAGAGTGGGTGACTCTCAACGACGGTCATAGAAAATTCAAAGGTTAAAATGCGGTACCTAAGGATATCAAGCCGCGGTATGGTTAAGGATTGAGATTTAAGAGGCTCGGAATTTTCAATGAAATTTTCGGCTTGCAGTGCAGGATTTGGGAGGAAGGAGGGAAAACGACTTCGGATTCGTAGAGGAATTTTTAGAATGGGTGTAGCAGTCGAGGAGACGAATATGCACACCAGGAAGGTATGAGATGGTTATGGGTCTGGAGACAATGTGGTCTCGTGGAATGGGGTCACCCGGGATGAGTGCGGAGTTAGGTTCATGATGTAAGATGGAGCTATTATTATTATTTCTCAGGCAAGTTAAGAATGAGTCAGAAGGATTCAGATCTGTTAGCCATGGTGGAAGTGGCATGAGGGTGACCGTGATCAGTCCCTCCAGCGTGGTTAGATTATGCATGAGATTTGTGGCGGTACGTACGAGGCTTGACGTCCACCGTGATTGGTTCTATTTGGGAGTATTCAAGTATTATGACATGTGGTGTGTAGGTGGATCCCAGGAGGGTTATGGTGGTTTAGACCACTACTTGAGGATTTGCATGTTCTTCGGTTATGAGAATTCACTCGTGTGTTGCAATGGTCCTCTCAGAATGAGTTAAGTAAAGAGTTTCTATATGATGAAGTGTTACCCTATTAGTGGTTAAGGGGTTATGATGAAATTCTTGTGCTATCGCATATTGGCATGTTAGGTGCAGTGAGCAGTATAAATTTGAAAGTAAGGATCAAGTTTGCGGTTCAGTATTGGCAAGAATGTCACGAGCTCGGATGAGCAGAAAGGGATGTGGATGTTAGAGTAAGCTGGTATTGTCTTCAACATCACCTGAGATCGGTGTTTGTGTAAGAGGCTTTGTGTTCCGGTTGCAGATTCTTGATTTGCCTTGCAGCATTTGTATGGCCGGTGGTATGGAGGTGCAGGCTTGTCACCTGGTACGTGAGGTCATGGGAGTGTATTCCACGGGAAAGATTGTATAAGGGTGACATGTAGTCACTATATTGGTTGAATATTTAAACCAAGTATGAAGAGCGCGGTAAGATTGCGTATTTGAGAATTTATGCCTGGAGGGTGCTCGATTCATTTGGTTGTGGATTGTGGGAGTTTGTCCCGGCTATGATGGTTATTCTCATGTATTATTAGAAAAATGGGTTATTGTGGACCCAGGTAAGGCTATTAGCCTAGTTCGGTGCGATCAGAATCGGCTTGAGGTTTGTGAATGAACTTAAATATGGATGTGGGCTCTATATCATGTCAGGTATGTTCGTTTCAGCAAAGCTCTCCTCATGGAGGAAGTATTCGGACGATGGATGTTGTTTTGTTGTCGGCTATTTCGTGTAAGGTTATATTGTGCCGTGTGAGTCGTGTAACGGCTTGATAAATTTCTTATGTGTTGAGGTTCCGTGTAGCGATGGGGTTATGTGAGCAGGATGGCTCTTGAGATTTCAAATTATATATCGCACCTAAGTTGTGCTTGTGTTTTCTATTGTATGGCACTATCTGTCTCCTCAGTGTTGGTGTTATGCACTTGGTGCGCTTGTGACCGATATTCAGTATTTTGTAGTAATGAGCAATTTAGCTCGGTGTGTAGCTCGTTATGTGAATTTTATGTGTGAATCGGGTGGCACACCACCACGAGTATGTTATTGGGATCGGGTTGCACGCCGCAATAGTGTGATGATGAGTACATTGTTCATATTTTATTCTTTTGTGTGTTTTATTTCCCCTTTTCTAAGAAAAAAAAATCATATTAGTTATGTGGGTTGAGTAGTTCCTTCCAGAGTTCATGTTCCTTATGTCACATTCGATTTTGTAGTTTGTTGGCGTTGTGGCATCATGTGAGACTGTTGGTCATGTCTGGGATGGCTTATTGCCAGAGCAGCTCGTACTGGGTGAGACGAGATTATTGGATCTAGGATCAGTGCAATCGAATAATGTGAAATATATTAAAGAGCAAATACCATTAGTTGGTTCAAAATGAAGTAATGATTCTTGTCAGGAGTATAGGCTCAAATTTTTGTTGACTCGACAGTTGATTAGGAATTTCTACGCATCTTTTCTACCATGGCAGTATTGCAAGAGTTGGAACAGGACTTAGATGAGTCATAAGGTGAGAGTGAGCAACAGATTGGTGGAATGTAAGCTATTGTGATCAGAGGGTTTTATTATGGGCCTGCGATTGATGTGGTGCATGGTGTGAATTCAGCAAAGAGGTTCAATCATGTTGTGGTACACCGTGTAGGGATTTATGTAGTGCTCGTATGTTGGAAGCAGGCCTGACAGAGAATTTCGGATGTTGGAACTGGGCTCTGAGGCTTATTTGCCTAAATGGAAGAAAATATCTTCAGATTTTCTCGAGCTAAGGTGCTCAACTGGGTGGTGGTAGTACAGGTAGGTGCGTTGAGGTGTTAACTAGTTATTTCAGACAACTTCAACTCAGTTCTTAACACGTTCGAGGACGAACATATGTTTAAATGGGAGAGAATGTAACGACCCGATCGGTCTTTTTTGGGCTCTAGCGCGTCGATCAGCATTTTGAGGCCATGAGTAGCTTCACTTCAGGTGTTATGACTTGTTTGCATGGTCGAAATTGAACTTGTGGAGTTTTGGAGTTGAATTGTAAAGCAAATTCTCGTTTTCGAAAGCTTTAAGTTGGAAGAATCGACTAAGGCTGGATCTTTGAGTAAATGATCTCAAAATCGGGATTTGAAGGTTCCATCAGGTTCGTATGATGATTTCGGACTTGGTCGTATGTTCGAATCGAGTTCTGGATGACCCGGGAGCGTTTCAGTGTATATTGGGGAAGTTGGCACTTTAGAAGAAAATTCATAAATTTGGGTTAAAGTGCATTTCAGTGTTATCGATGTCTGTTTGGGGTTCTGAATCTGAGAATGGATTCGTATGGTGATTCTGGTATTGGGAGCGCGATCGGAGGTGTATTTGGAGGTCCGTAGGTCATTTTGGAGTCATTCGGCTAAGTTAGAAATTTGAAGGTTTGGACCAGAAGTTGACTATTAATATCAGGGTCGGATTCTGACTCCGGAAGTTGGAGTAGGTCCGCAATGTTGAATATGACTTGTGTGCAAAATTTGAGGTCACTCGGACGTGATTTGATAGGTTTCGGCATCAAAGGAAGAAGTTTGAAGTTCTTAAGTTCATCAATTTCGGATTGGGACGCGATTCATGATATTTGCGTTGTTTGATGTGATTTCAAGGCTCGACTTAGTTCGTAATGAATTTTGAGACTGGGTTGAGTGATTGGACGGGGGCCTGGGGGCCTCGGGTGGATTCCGGATGGTTAACGGGTCAAAAATAGAGTTCGAGGAAGAGTTGCTGCAGCTGAGCATCTGGTGTGGTCGCACCTGCGTGAAGAGGGCCGCAGGTGCGAGTTCCGCAGGAGAGAGAAGGGATCGCAGATGCGGAATCTTGCTGGGTAGGCGTGGACCGCAAATGCGGTCATTTTGCCGCAGATGCGGGACCGCAACTGCGAAAAAGAGTCGCAGGTGCGAGATCGAGAGAGGCAACCTGGGGGCGTAGATGCGGATCTGCAGAAGAGGAATACGCCGAGTTTGAGGGAAACCGCACCTGCGATGGAAATTCCGCAGGTGCGGCTGGTGCACCGCAGGTGTGAAAAATCGCTGGGCAATGTGTATTTTAAGACGGGATTTGGCCATTTTCACTAGAAAACCTAGAATTTGTATTTTTGGATTTTTGGCCACGAATTTGGGCATGGAATTAGGGATAAATTATATATTCGAGTTCATGAGGTTATGGGTAAACTTTATTTTTGAAAAGTTTCGGAATCCAGGCACGTGGGCCCGAGGGTGATATCGACTTTGTGATTGGGGTTAGGAATTGTTATAAGTAATTGAGCATACATTTATGGATTTGCATGATTATTGACTAGTTTTGGAGCGTTGTGCATCGAATTGAGTAGTCGGAAGGGCTTGGGGGCCAGTTATGGAACTTCGGAGCGAGGTAAGTCTCCTTTCTAACCGTGTAAGAGGAATTAACCCCATAGGTGGACTAAAATATAATGTGCTTCTAATTGGGGGCTATGTATGCACGATGTGACGAGAGTCCGTACGTGGCTACTAGTTATACCTATGTCCGGGTAGTTTTAGGCTTACATCATGCCTTGTTGATATTGTTATTGATTTATGTTTATTGTTTGCCTTGAGAGGGAGCGGGATTGAGTTCACTTATTAAATATTTTAAAAAGGAGTTGAATTTAAGAATTTAAGATTTAAAAGGTTTTCGTCTGAACTTCGAAATTTCGAAAGGAATTGAGGAATATTATAATAGCTTAAGAAATCTATGTGTAACCACGTTGCATGCATGTTTTTGCGGGCGGGGTATTTCCTTCTACTACTCTTATGGGATCGGGTCGTTCGTCTCGGCAGGATTTATGTACCACACTATCATGGGAGCGGGCCGTTTGCCTCGACAAGTTAATAGATGCATCTATGGTTCGCGCCATTCGACCCTCTGGCAGTGCACAATTTACTTTTATTTTGGATCGGGCCGTATACCTCGGCATTTCCTATATACATACTATCCTCATAGAACCGTGCGTAATATTCGGCTAGAAGCCAGTGTATCTAAGGTTTTTTTTTCCTTATTTGAATTATGACAACCTCTTGAAGAAATTCACTATATATATGTATATGCTCCGATCATGGAGGAAACTTGCTAGTGGAGAGCCGAGTAAATTGAAAGGAAGAGAATTGTACCGCGTCATTTATACTTGTTAGTTTCATATATTTACTCTGTATCATATTTATTCATTTCTTTATTGTACCTAATATTATTGGACCACTAGTAAGTGTCGGAGTCGACCTCTCGTCACTACCTCTTTGAGGTTAGGCGGGATACTTACTGGGTACACGTTATTTTTGTACTCATATTACACTTGCTGTGCATTTTGTTGCACAGGCACATATACGTCTAGCGGCCCAGTCGGCGCAGCGGCATGGGTGATACAGAGATTTAGGTGAGTTTCACCTCTCGAGACGACCGCAGCCAACAGTCTCTTTCAGAGTATTGTATTGTACCTCCTCTACTGTCCAATTGTATTCCGGACAGATTGTTGTATTACATCTTATTTTTCTAAAAATTGCTCATGCACTTGTGGCACCGGGTTCTGGGATGACTATGGGATTTATCCATTATTTGAATTTGTTAAAGACGTTTGTTACTCAGTGGAAGTTTATTATTTTCTATTTTATGTAATAAAAAGAAATGATTTCAAACATATTAAAATGGGAATTTAATTAACTATTTGGTGTTGGTTAGCCTGACAGTGGTGTCCGGCGCCATCACTATCTTTAATGGATTTTGGGTCGTGACAACTATAATACGCACGGACAACTTACGTGCTATAGTATCATATCAAGATTCGCACGGACAACTCGCGTGCTAAAGTATCATATCAAAATTTTCATGGACAACTCATGTGCTATAGTATAAATATCATGATCCGCACGGAGAACTCACGTGCTATGGTATCAATACCTCATAAACAAGCTCTCGACTTCGCTCAGTCATCGACCTTTCCAGTCTCACTCACGGGATTACGATGTCATGAAACTAGCCCGACAACAATGATATGATGTATCAATAAATAATAATTGAGACTGAGATATGGTATGAATGCATGTATATGACTGAGTACGAAATAGCAATGATATCAGTGAGATGTCAGTAAGAAATGACCACTATGAGTCCAACCTGTATCGACATAATGCCTAAACATGGTATCTAACATGATTGACAACTTAACTACTTTATAACATGGTGGAAACACACATATCAACAAAGTAGGACCACTACACTGTGCCATGGAAGCAACAGAGTTTCAATTCACATGGTGCACGCCCACACGCCCGTCACCTAGCATGTGTGTCACCTCAATACCAATCACATAACACGTATTACGGAGTTTCATACTCTCAACACTAAGTTTAGAAGAGTTACTTACCTCGAACAAGCCAATATCAATGCCGAGCAAGCCAAACAATGCTCCAAAGATGTCATCACGCGCGTAGGGACCTCCGAACGACTCAAAACTATCCAAAAACAACTCAAATACATCAAATAAAGCCCAAGGAAACAATTCCAAATAATAAAGATCGAATCCTTAATCAAAACCCGAAATCGGCCAAAAATCACACCGTCAGACCGCCCCTCGGAACCCGACAAAACTCACAAAATCTGATAACACATTCAATTACGAGTCCAACCAAACTAGTTTTACTCAAATCTGACTCCAATTCGATGTTCAAACTCAAAAATTCATATTAAGAAACTTTAGGCCAAAACCCTCAATTTCTCTTTAAAAATTCATCAACCAATTGCCAAAAATGAAGATAGATACATGAAATATAACCAGAACCAAGTAGAGAACACTTACCCCAATTCATATGGTGAAATTTGCTCCAAAAATCGCCTCAATCTGAGTCCCGCATCTCAAAATATGAAGAAAAGACCAAGATCCTCGATTTATAGCTTCTGCCAGTATTTTCGCATTTGCGGATAAGTGGCTGCATCTGCGACCTTCGCTTTTGCGAAAAAAGTCTCCCATTTGCGAGACATCCTCGACCCAGCAATGGTCGCTTCTGTGATGCTCGCAACCGCATTTGCGGCCAAAATCTTTCGCATTTGCGGACTCTTACCCAACAGTGCATTCTCGCACCTGGGCTCGCTTGTGCGGCCATTGCACCTGCGCAATTCCAGTCGTAGGTGCAGAACACCAGAACCAACAGCTTAGAAAATTTTCAAAAAATGCGATGAAATGACCCGGACCTCGTCCGAAACTCACCTGAGCCACTCGGACCCCATCCGACTACCGACAAGTCCAATAACATAACACGGACCTACTCGAGACCTCAAATTACACATAACAACATCAAAACGACGATTCACATCTCAAATTAAAATATATGAACTTTGAACTTTCAATTTTCAAACCTCGCGCCGAAATATATCAAATCATTCCGGAATGAACCCAAATTTTGCACACAAGTTTCAAATGACATGACGATGCTATTTCAATTCCCAGAACCACAATTCGAATCTAATATCCTCAAAGTTAACTTCCGGTCAAACTTATGAACTTTTCAAACCTTCAAATTTCCAAAATTTGCCAACTTGTGCCGAAACCTTCTAGAAACATCCAAATGCAAATTCAAAATCACCATACGGACCTACCGGAAGCATCAAAACTCCGTTCGGGGGTCAAATTCACAAAAAGTCAAACTTAGTCAACTCTTCCAACTTAAAGCTTCAATAATAAAATTCATTTTTCCAAACTGATTCCGAATAACCTGAAAAACCAAAACAGACGATTTACATAAGTCATAATACATCATACAGAGCTACTCATGCCTGTAAACTACCGAGCGAAGTGCAAATGCTTAAAACGATCTGTTGGGTCGTTACACTTGTGTATGAAGTCGACTTTGCGAGGGAATGGTTTACTTTCCAATGTGGGAGATTTCAGCGCGAATCTAGATTTAGCCCCAATGCGGGTACCTGAAACCATGTGAAAAACTAAAAAAAAAAAAACCTTTATCTATATAATGTGAAAATTCTGCAATAATATATAAAAATAAACCCAATAATTTATTATTTAATATTTTAAAAAAAATAACTCCAGCTCGTTAGCACTCGGTCTCCGTCTGTTTCGGGAAAGAGCGGGGGATGAAAGTGGGTAGCCAAATCCATTAATTTAAATTAAATATTACCACCTTCACTTCAAATATAAATTCAGATTCACAAAATCTCAGTCTCTCTCTCTCTGCAACAATCACAACGCCTACAAATACGTCTCCAACCGCTTCTCCTTCCAATTCCTTCTGTTCATATCCCATTTCCGAAACGCTCCTTAATTTCCCAATTTCAGTGCCATAATTGTCACCGACACCGCACTTATTGACGGAGATGTTAACTGATTTTTTGCCGTGTGGTACGTCGAAGGCAATTACTACTACAGCTGCAGCTGCGCATTCCGGTTTGGTTGTTCGTCACATCACTACGGTAGCGCTTGTCCTAGCTGCCGCTTCTTTCTCTTGTTTCGTCCTTTATAGAGCCGGTGAAAATGTTGGCTTCCGAATCCCTGACTCTTTCATCACCTCACGTGCAACCCCTAATGTCTCCGCTTCCTCGGTTAGGATCACTCCTCCTCTTTTCCCTTTTATTTTCTTTTTTCTTCCTTTAACGATACATTTTTAATTAAAAATAAGGACAATTCAAGTTTCTGCAACATTGATTCTTTTGTCTTATGTTTGGTGTACTGGTCATATCACCCACCATGATCCCCGTGTTAAATTAAATTATTTTTACTCGCTATTTATCTGTTGCAATCCTTTTCCTTTGCCAGAACTTTGACCGACTGTAGTTGGCGAACCTTACATAGGCATAATTGGGATGAAATGACCGAAATTTAGACATAGAGGATTCATAGAGCTGATTAATTGGAATTGATTGACTGGTTGGTTCTTGAGAAAATTGTGTGTTTTCCTGATTTGTATTTTAGTTTATTTTTAAGTGCTACATTTAATATATGATCCACGTCTTAAGACCAATTTTATTTGTTTACATAGAGTGAATTCAACGGATTCGAGGACTTGGACCAATTAGAATTAATATCTTGTGATGCTTTCTTATGCACTGAGGATAAACATTAGTGCTAATCGAAATCTATAAATAAAGAAGAAACCAATGAAGAGATATGATATTTATTCAGGACAATGTGACATTTCGTATTTGCTTAAAATCGCATTCTTGTGTAGGATAGTGAGGAGTACAGGCTTGAGAAAGTATTGAAGAATGCAGCTATGGAGGATAAAACAGTGATCTTAACGACTTTGAATGAAGCGTGGGCTGCTCCGAATTCAGTTGTTGATCTATTTCTTGAAAGTTTTAGGATCGGAGATCACACCCGTAGGCTTTTAAATCATTTAGTGATTGTTGCACTTGACGAGAAGGCATTCTCCAGATGCTTGGCCTTACATACTCATTGCTATGCACTAGTGACTGAAGGGGTTGATTTTTCAAAGGAAGCTTATTTCATGTTCCCTGACTACTTGAAGATGATGTGGAGAAGGATCGACTTTTTAAGAGTGGTGCTTGAAATGGGATACAACTTTGTCTTCACGGTACACGTTCTAATGCTCATGTTAATTTCCTTTTCTTTTTTTTCTTTTTTTTGTTTGTTTTGAATTAAGCTAGCAAAAGTTTCCGTTCATTTATTATCATTCAAATTTTGGTAATCTAGCATGATCTTGATTGTCTCAAATTGAGGTGCTCCACTTGTTTCCTTGTAACGAAGCAAGACAGGAAAATTAAGGTTTCCAGAAATACCTGATTCCTCTTTTTGGAATGGTTTGATTGTCTGATTTACCTTTATACAATTATACTTGGGCATGTCGTATATAAAAAAAATACCTGTTTAAGGAAATAGTTTGTATCATCATGCTCCATAATTTTGGACTAACCTGGCATAATGACATGGTCTGTTATAATAAGTAAATGTGAATAAACATAAGCTGGAGCCACTTCTTGACCAAATTTTAGTTGGTATTCCATTGGAATTTTTTTTCCATACGTTTTAAGGTTTTTTCTTTTTCTTGTTTGAAAACTGCTTGTTATAGAACTTGAAAGAAAAAGTTCCTTTGCCATGTTGAGATGTTTCCATTGAAATATTGAGAAAAGTGTGCATGCTTATAAAGAGTATCTTTAATGAGAGTGTGATGAAAGCTGAACATGTAGTCTTATTGGGAACTTGATCTGATAAGATTCAAAGCTTTTGTGAGTTCTTCTTATAAATCATTTTTCTTATTACTATTAACTGAGTCCAGTATCCTAGGTGTTTTTAGATTGTTAGGGACTGTGGATAGAGTTTTTTTAAGGTCTCATTGTTCTCCTGAATTAAGATATAGCACATGAGAATTATGCTAAAGTAAGTATGAATCGAAATACTGATGAGTCAAGCATGCCTACGGAATTTATAAGCTGACGTATATATACTAATGTAGTATTTATGTTAAGTTCATATTGTCTGGTCATTACACCTTTCCTTTTTAGTTCTTTTGAATCATCTCTCGTTCTGGTTAACCAAATTTGGAAGAGCAGTGGCATGAATTCTGCTTTACACACCAGTTGATATACATTGTATATGCTGCTCGCCTTTTTGCATTATTGGTAATATTTTGTTGAAGGATCACTTTTTGCGCTTGAATAATTCTGCTTATCAGGACTTCAATGTATTGAACAATTTCTGATGCCACATAGCTTAGTAAATGTATTACATTGTGCTCTATTGCTGGCAAACATGTTCCATAATTAACACTTTATTTGGTTCCATCTGCTAGGATGCTGATGTCATGTGGTTCAGAGATCCATTTCCTCACTTTTACAAGGACGCAGACTTTCAGATAGCATGTGATCATTTCTCAGGCAAACCTGATGATGTGGGGAATAGACCTAATGGTGGTTTCAATCATGTGAGGTCGAATAACAGATCAATTGAATTTTACAAGTTCTGGTATTCGTCACGAGAAATGTATCCAAGTTTGCATGATCAAGATGTTCTTAACAATATCAAGAACGATTCCTTCATTAGGGACATTGGTCTCAAAATGAGATTCTTGGACACTGCATACTTTGGTGGATTTTGTGAACCTAGCAAAAATTTGAGTGAAGTTTGTACAATGCATGCTAATTGCTGTTTTGGACTGGAAAGCAAACTTCATGATCTTAGAATCCTGCTTCAAGATTGGAAAAGCTTCTTGTCATTGCCACCATCACAGAAGGTATCTTCGGCAGTATCATGGCGAGTTCCTCAAAACTGCAGGTAAGATTTCCGTTTGTCATGATTTTCAAGATTTGTGCCACTGAAGTACTATTTCAAGTTAATGTATTAACACCGTCCTATTATATTCAAACACATAGTGTCATGACATATTTAAACTTGACATGTTCCCCAAATATTACTGATTCTTTCTGTTGTAATGGAGACATAAAACCTTTTTTTTCTTGCTTAACATATTTATCAGCGTCCTCATAGTCTGCCCCTTCATTGCCTACAATCGACACTTCTCCTCTGCCCTTACCTCATTCTCATTTGGCTTCCATTTCCCTTCTCTTTGTTGGCTTCCCCTTTTTCCTGTTCCATTCCCACCCCCAGCTTCCATCTGTTTCTCCCTGTTTTTCTGTTCTTCCTTTCCGTTTTCCCATTATTCCTTCTCCCACGGTTCCCCAACCCAACCCCCCGTCCCGTCCCGTCCCGTCCTCTTATGTTAAACATGTGTGTGTATTCACCTGTTCGAAATTTCTGGTAGTTGTCAGCACAGATGTCGTACCTTTGTTTAACAGTGTAGAATGATTTCAAACATTCTTTTTTGTTTTTTTGTTTTTTTAATTTTAACATACTTTTCATATGATTTTGCAGTCTTGATTCTCTCCGTCACTATGCTCCACCACCATTGGATGTAGAAGAGTTGAACAGACGTAGAAGATTAGTCAGAATTTTGTGATTTTAGTTGCTATTGTTTTAGAAATTAGAAGTAATAGAAAGGTAAAGATTTTTTTTCCTTTTCCATTTCCTCCCCTCATCTTGAGTCACTATGATTTTTCCGAGTGATATCAGCAATTTACTGGGGGAAGTATGTCTCAGGTTAATATAAAAAGATAAGGAAATCTAAGATGCTCACGCTGATTACTCTAAGTTCTGTAAACATATCATCTGAGTGAGTATAAGAAAAAAAATATAACATAACCTAACAGTGCATGTTTCTCAATAGAATCTTTACTCAAAGGAAAATGTACGAATTTTTTTTATATCATGAAAAATTAAGAGCGTTGCGGTTATCCACATTCAAGGAAGCACTAATCAGCAGGGTTTTCATTATTCGATTTAATTGATTTATGCAAACAAAAGAAAGAAAATTCAAACTAAGTGCAAGTTGGTCCAAAACATTATTATTGTAAAAAAATTAAACTAATTATGGTAACATTTTTGTGTAATCTTTTTCCTTCTTTATCTCCGTCTATGTTATAAGGTGCAAAATCAATGGGTGCAGGAGCTGCTACAATTGCTTCAGCGGGAGCTGCTATTGGTATTGGAAACGTCCTTAGTTCCCCGATTCATTCCGTGGCGCGAAATCCATCATTGGCAAAACAATTATTTGGTTATGCCATTTGATTTTTGTCCGCCAAAATTAGGGGCTTTTGCATCTATACTCACTTTTTGGGTCACGTTTTAACTTATACTCGCTTTGTAAGAAAATTGCAAGTGTATCCACTTTTCACATAAACTTCAGGCATACGGGCCTGAAGTAGCAAAGGCAATCAGACAAACTTCAGCATTCTAGGTTTTTTCATAAACTTCAGTAGAAGTGCTGAAGTTAATTTAGTTCATTTGTAAAAACTTCAGCACTAAATAAGCTGAAGTTTTGTGCTGGATTAATTAGTTTTGTCATAAAGCTTTTTCAAAAACTTCAGCAGAAGATGCTGAAGTTATTTAGTTCATTTCTAAAAATTTCAGCAATAAATAAGCTGAAGTTTCGTCCTGGATTTATTAGTTTTGTCATAAAGCTTTTTCAAAAACTTCAGCAGAAGATGCTGAAGTTATTTAGTTCATTTGTAAAAACTTCAGCACTAAATAAGCTGAAGTTTTATCCTGGATTAATTAGTTTTGTCAAAGCTTTTTCAAAAATTTCAGCAGAAGATGCTGAAGTTATTTAGTTCATTTGTAAAAACTAAGCTGGAGTTTTGTCCTGGAGTTTTGTCCTGGATTAATTAGTTTTGTCATAAAGCTTTTTCAAGAACTTCAACAGAAGATGCTGAAGTTGTTTAGTTAATTTGTAAAAACTTTAGTACTAAATAAGCTGAAGTTTTGCACAGGTATCAGGAAGGCGGCGCCTGAAGTTGTAAAAATTAGGGTATAAGTTAAATAATTTTAAAAATATGGGTATCGGTTAAATGAAGGCGACCAAATAGGGCAACCCGTGCAATTTCTACCCAATATCAGCCTGTCCGGCAGTCAGGCCTCACGCCCAACTTCAGCCTTCCAACACGGCCAAATTTCAGCAACTTTGGACTTAGTACATTTTTAGGCAGCTTTCAACGTAATAAGTTTATGAATGATTTGGGAAACGAATTTAAGTAAAGGTAATAGCAAATAAACAAGAAAGAATTACAACAAAATACACGTGACTTCACACCATAACCAAAAATGGCTCATGTTTTTAAGTTTTACCCGAACCAAATCATATTGTACATATTTTGAAAGCACTAGCAAATTCAAAATATGTGTTCTTACAACTATTTCTTTCACTCTCTCTTCTTCCCACATCTTCTACATATGCTTCAAGGGGTTGTCCGCCATTACTGTTTCTCCCCCATGTATCACCTGATTGCAATGTAAGAAAATTGAAGAGTAGAAGTCCATCATTTAAGGCCATTCAAAGCTTTGCTTTCGAAAATAAGATTTTTTGAGTTTGTTAGTTGTTTGGATTGAGCGTTGCTCCAATTGATTGAAAATATCAAATTGAGTTCAAAATTTAAATTTGAAGTGATTTGGAGTAGATTTGAGCAAGATTTGAGTTCAATTTCGGAAAAGACGCAATGAAGAAGACGAATTCAATTTTTTATAATTATGTATAATCTTGTATAATAATGTATATGAGTGTATAAACACATCTTATACACTTTTATACACCTTTATACAAGTATCTGTAGACGAACTTCTTCCACAATTTTCAGTTACAATTCTTGTTCAAAGCCAGTCCAAATCTCCATTAAATGACTTCAAAATCTATATAAAGCCTCCTTATACTATTTCTAACAAGTCTAAATAACACCCATTCCAAATTTCTCACAAAGTCAAATTCAGAATTTAAACTCACATATTTAAGCTTGTTAAAAATCTAATTTTCACCACCCTAATGGATTTGGTTTGTTGAACTAATATTTGAATCACAGTTACAGATTCGAAATATGGCTATAAAATTGAAAAGTAGGGAGAACAGTTGTTCTTATGTGAAATTTACAATATACATGAAACTCTTTTCTCAACTTTGTATTTAACTCAAGCATACAAAGAAACTCAAAGTACAATATCGTGTACAAAATACCACTCTTGATCTTCAGATTTTCTCACAAGACTACTCTTAACCTTAGGTGTTTTCACTCTTGAAAATAGACTTAGGAACTCTTTGCTAACTCAAACATTTACTCCACGCGTTTTCACAAGCATAAGGGTGTTGCACATTTATAGATCATGTGACAACACTTTGCCTTTACACTTGTCGCTCTTAGGCTTACACATTTGTCCCACACGGTTCACTATTTTAGCCTAGTGTAGTTGACATCCCCTAACTACTAGGATCATTCTAAGATAATGAAATCATGGCTATAAAAATATTCTAGCAACTGCCTGCCAGATTTGAACAAAAGCCAACTGCCCATGTGCACATCATGTGCCTTGTAATCGCCATTGACTTGGTCAATCAGAAACTTGCTGCCCATGTGCGTGCCTTGGCTTGAATCAGGTGCCAATATTTTTCTCTGAGGTGCATTGTAGCCACATTAAGCCTTAGCCAATGCCCATGCACACTGCCCTTTGCCACTCCCTGATGTCAAGACAAGTCTGCCTTGCGCGCATGCCTTCGTTGCACTTAGCCAACCCTTTATTATTTCGTTTTTGTATTGCCTTAGCATCGCTGCCTCATGCCTCATGCCTTGATGCCTTTTCCATGCAATATTTTCACCCTCATCCCGCATCTCGATTGTCAAGCCTTGCCAAACTGCCTTGCCTCTCTCAAAGCCATGGCCATCACTTGTATGTTTTCCCTTTTGCCTTGGTGTTAGCTTGCACACCTTAGCTTGGGAACACTCCTGATGTCTCATGACAGCACTCTTGTTGTTAAGTCAATCCCAAAGAGGCGGACCCCTAACAAACCATGCGCACCCTTTGAAACTCGACGTCCTCATCGAGGTCAACTCAATTTATGAGTCCCACGGGGTTGACAAGAAACGCCCCTTGGCCAATATCCTGCTTAGCCACAAGTGCATTGACCTCAACCACTTGGTTTTAACTGGTCATTGTTTTCAATGCATCCCTCTTATATACAACAATCATTGCATTCAACATTGCTTTCTTTGGACAATCTCTTGCTTAATGTGACCCATCACAAATGAAATATCCACCGAATTTACTTTCCTTCTCCTTGATCTTTGAAGTTCCATCCTTTTGCTTTCCATTCCCCTTGTCTTCATTAGCATGGTTATTCCCACATTTCTTCCACTTCTTTGCCTGGTCCCTTTTCTTCCGTCGTTAGACTCTGAAGAAAAAGTCTCTTCACCTATGTGAAAATCATCCAATGCATCGTCCGCCGCCACAACACTTGCGAGGTTTCAAATATTTTGCCTACGCAGATCCAATTGTGCCCACTGCTGCAACTCGCTCATGACGTTTTGCAATTTGTCTTCTTCTGATATATTACTTATGCCCAGCATCAAGGAAGTGAACTCTTTGGCATAGGCTCTCACTGATCTGGTTTGCCTCAACCTTTTTAGTTTATCTCTAGCAATCCAAGATGTATTGATAGGAAGGAACTGATTCTCCAACTCATTTTTAAGCCATTCCCACGACTTAATCTTTGGTATGCCCATACTTTTATCTTCAGTCACACGAGTGCACCACCATAAATTATCATCTTCACTCAAATGCATGCTAGTCAAGATTACCTTTTCATTCTCATTGTGCACACAAATAGCATGAAAGTACTGCTCCATATCCCAAAGAAAATTCTCCAATTCACGTGCACTCCTTCCACCACCAAATGCCTTAGGTTTAGGAAATTTTCCTCAATTTTTGCCTTACCCAAACCAAAGCCAAGCGAGTTTTCTCCAAATTGGTATACCTGGTCTTGTAGTTAGTCATTTTCTTATGCTGGTATATGGTCATTTACTTGCGCCTATTTTCATCGTATTAAGCCAACTTAGACCCCACAGTGATTTCAGTGACTGATAGGCATAGTAATAAAGGCTTCCTAGAGTTGTAGGAACTTAGTTACAAGCAAGAAATAATAATGAAGAAATAAAAATTATATAATTTTTTGATTTTGCATTTTTAATTTTTACATTTTTATAGGGATATACAGACTCGAACCATAGACCTTCTCGGTAAAACAGATCATACTTATTATTATTAAAATGATCTAAATTGTTTCAAAGACCCAACATGCATTTTTTTTTGCAATGAGCTATTTAATTAACTGATATAAATATCAGTTAGCCTGCCATTTAACGATCAGTACCACATTGAGGAGCATCCTCGCCTACAGTAGGTCACAATACCATTCTCTCATTTTCCAGATCAGCATTTTCTTGACTTAGCCTTGCCAATTCTGCCACAAAATAGGCAAGTCTTGTCACGACGGTCTAAATTTCGCCACATTCGGGAACATTTCCAATCAATGCCTCTGTTTTGTTAGCCTTTCCTGCAGTACATTGTTACCACTGACCATGTTCTCAAATAAGACCAAGAAATCTACCATTACTCATCGTGTCTCCATCATGAACCTGCTCCGCTCTTATACCAGTTGTCACGGGCTTGATTTTTGTCCGCCAAACCAAGCATGTGTAGCAGCCAGGCCTTATGCCCAACTTTATCCTTCCCAACACTTTAGCCAAAATTTTAGCACCTTTGGACTTAAAATATTTTTAGGCAGCTTTCAATGTAGTAAGTTATGAATGATTTAGCAACGAATTTAAGTAAAGGCAAAAACAAATAAATAAGAACACAAGGCGAAACTCTTTTCCCAACTTTATATTTAATTCGAGCATACAAAGAAACTCAAACTCAAAGTACAATGTCATGTACAAAAGATCACTCTTGATCTTCAGATTTTCTCACAAGACTACTCTTAACCTTAGGCGTTTTCACTTTTGAAAAAGACTTAGGAACTCTTTGCTAACTCAAACATGTACTCCACGCGTTTTTACAAGCATAAGGGTGTTGCATCTTACTTAGGAACTCTTTTCTAACTCAAACATGTATTTACACGTTCTTACAAAGGGTGTTGCATATTTATAGATCATGTGATAGCCATTTGCCTTAATAGTTGTCGCTCTTAGGCTTAGACACTTGTACTACACATTCCACTATTTTAACCTAATGTAGAAGACATCCTCCAACTACTAGGATCATGCTAAGATAATGGAATCATGGCTACAAAAACGTTCTAGCAACTGCTTGTCAGATTTGAACAAAAGTCAATGGTTGCCCATGTTCACAACATGTGCCTTGTAACTGCTATTGACTTGGTCAAGCTAAAACTTGTCGCCCATGTGTGTGACTTGGCTTGAATCAAGTGCCAATGCTTTGATCTCAGGTGCATTGCAGCCACATTAAGCCTTAGTCAATGCCCACGCGCACTGCCCTTTACCACGCCCCAATGTCATGACAAGTCTGCCTTGCATGTGTGCCTTTGTTACACTTAGCCTGACCTTTCCCACTTCGTTTTTGCCTTGCCTTAGCATCACTGCCTCATTCCTTAATGCCTTTTTCATGCCATAGTGTCACCCTCAACCCGCATCTCGATTGTCAAGCCTTGCCAAGCTGCCTTGCTATCCTCAAAGCCTTGGCTATCACTTGTATGTTTTCCCTTTACCTTGGTGTTAGCTTGCGTACGTTAGCTTGACAACACCCATTCTGCCTCATGACAACACTTGTTGTCAAGTCAAGCTCAAAGAGGCGGACCCCTAACACTAGGCTTCTACATTGAGGTATTTTGTAACTGTAATTTATTCATAAGTTACATTCTTTCTCATTGTAAACAAAAGGAAATAGATCAAAAAGTGGAATAAAGGAATGAAATGAAGCATTATATTGCTCTTTCCTCTTGATGACTGGCACAAATAGATCAAATTTTTCATTATAAAAGGACATGTATTGTTTTCTACCCTAACATCAAATGCTCCAAAATTGAAAATGTAATTACATTACATGGTCAAAATCAAGATCAAATTAAACATGTCAGATAGAATTCGAGGGTCCACCAAACACTATAGAGAACCAGGTTCTCTATCAGTTTCCATAGATTATGTAAATACACCAGAAAGTAAATAACACAGAGAGTTTTTATGTGGAAAATTTCCATCTCAACGGGGTCAAAAATCACGACCTTCCCTTGTAGGATTTCAACTTCACCACTGAGCAAAACATTTAGATTATACCCTATTGTAACCTAGGAATTAACTCCTCAATCTCTCACTAACTTGTATCACACTTTGTAATACCTCTACAAAGACTTTACAACTTGACTAACTCTAGCCAAGACACAAACACAGGGGTTTATGATTTACAAGAGTTTCCTACGCAATGCTTCTAAGTAAGCTAAGTAGGAATTACAAGTAAGAATATTAACAAAGTTACAACTCAACTAAGGACATACAATAACTTGATATAGGGAACTGGTCCATAGTAGTGTTGTTCTTTAATCTTGACGCACTTGAGAATTGTTAACTGGAAGATCAATCACTATTGGAGTGCTTCAGTAAATTCTCTAAGTGTTCAAGTAATGTTTTTTCATTGGTTTGATGTTAATATAAAATTGATGATATCACTTGGATGATGTAAGCAACTTGGGTACAAGGTCTTTCGCAATGGAGGTGACTGTTGCACTGTGTTGTAGTGTTGCATGTGCAGTCAGTCACTTTCCACCTGTTGGAGAGTTAACTTGGTACAATCACCAGGGGAACTGAATCCCATCCGTGCCCCTTGTTGATTCTTTAACTTCTGAAACATTGACGAACTTTTCCAGCTTAAGTCTGGTTATTTCCATGTGTTTGAGAATATGGACTAGATGTGGATCATGTTCCTTATTTGGTTCTTGACATTAAGTTTATTAGATCATCAAAATATAAAAGAAAGGAACTTACAACCTATCAATTTACCCTATTTTGATAATGACAGAATTATAATTGAAAAACCTACGAAGAACCAGACAGTGAACCAGGAAGGCCATTGAGTTGCCACCTGAATCTGTATTCCCCCTTAATCAGTGCACATCACTATTCAATTATTCAATTATGCATAAATTCTTCCCCTTTTTGTCGCATAAAAATAAGAAAACCAAGTAAAAGCAAAAAAAAAGTCCAGCGTAGTTAACTCATGCCACTTGTGTGCACACAAACATGATAGAAAATAGAAACAAAAGAACAATTGTATACACGGCAAAAGGGGAAAATCTTGCACAAACCAGTTTGGCTTTTACAGCAGGAGAAGATTCAATGTTACCATACACAATTCAAAAACAAAAATAAAAACAAGTACCAACAACAAAAACATCGTCAGAAACATTCATAAGAGACGGACACTGGAAAACTGGACACTGCTTAGGGGGCACAGGAGGAAGAGGGCTTAGAGGAAGGGACAAGGGATTTGAGGACAAGATCCATGCGAGCATTCACAGAAATTTTCTCATTGAGCATTCTTTCTTTCAGGTCCTCCACTTGTTTCCTGAGCTCAGCATTCTCCTTAGTCAGGTGGAAAACCTCTGAGCTGTGAGAACTACCAGAACCAGGTGCCTCTTGTAGCTGATTGAGCTGACTCTCAAGAATCGCATTCCTTACCTTTAACTTTCTGATCTTCTATGTAGCACTATTCTGAGCATTTATAAGTTGATAGATAGTAAAGGTGCTTCCAACTCCTCCGACATTGTCAATACACTCACACTCCTCAAGAGTGGTCTTGGAGAAAGTTTGCTTCTTAGTGCGCACTTTGGCCTATCCCAGAGGTACCTTGAAGAACTCGAAGACCTTTGTGAGAAGAAACCCATAAGGTAGCCCATGGTTTCCATCCTTAAATTATGCCACTTTTTGCATATGCTCAATCATTATCCCAGGCAAATTGATGGTGGTGAAGCCATCCAAGGCTTCCATAAGGACCAGATCAGCTTTGGACGTAATAGATGTCCTCTCAGCGCGGGGAAGCAAAACTTTGTTAAACATCTCAAAGAGCAACTGATATACTAGAAGGAGTGCCTTCTTATGCACCTATTCCCCATGCTGGATTGCCTTGTCCTTAATTATGGCATTTCTGAAATTGGAAGAGCAGGCCCCTTGAACAGAAGACAACCCTTCAGCAGGAACACCCAAAATTGACCCCAGCAAGGTAGAGTCCATCACTACGTCAACCCTATTCACCAAAACACATATGTGATCATCTTCAATATGAGTCCATTACAAATTTCCACTAACTGTTGCATCCTGGCAAGCTCCACAATGTCAGTGGCAAAAGTACGGCCCCACAGTACCTTCTGATTTCTCAACTTTCCTTTTCCATAACTTTGGGATTCTTCAACCTTTGCTTTCTTGGAGGAACCAGGTTCCTCATCAACATTCACTTTTCTCTTCACTAACTTGCGAGTAGACTTTCCCTTCTCTACTGAATTTTCAGGCACATGTTCACCAGAATCTTCCACTACTTCATCATCAGATTTTCCACCACTCTCTTTCACTGTCTTATCATTAGATTTTTCCACAAACTTTTCACTAGAAACAACATCAGCACTTTTCGTTGGACTCTCAACACTTATGAAAATGTTTTTTTTGGATTTGGATTTGGATAGAGAGTGCTTCTGCTTCGAGGGCTTATGAGTCAAGGAACAAGGTTCCTCTTCTACTTCCTCGTCCACATTAACTACAGGAACGACCTTTTCAAGTACATCTTGGCCATCCTTCACCAATTTTCTCCCTCTTTGACTTCTTTGACTTTCCTTAAGAGTAGACTCAAGAGCCTCCTTCTTTTGCAACCTTGTAGTGGGTCGCTTAGGGGTTGGCTCAGGAGTTGCAACTGGTTTACTCCTAGCCCTGATAAAGCTAGAAATCACCAAATCATCTAAATATTCTTCACTTGAGACTGCATCTCAGGAACTACCATAGACAAGGGCTCATCATAAAAGTAGGGAGAGGGAGCAGGATCAATACTGACCTGGGGAGATGACCCCTGAGCTGGATCCTCCGTGGAGGGATCAGGTCCGTTATTAGGGACCCAGTAGTATCATCATGTACTTATTTTTCAACTGACACAAGATCTCTCCCATCTATTGTGGCCTGAGGCTCTTCCCCCTGAGGCTCAAACCCCTTTACACCTTCCTCAACAAAAAATCCTTCAACAACTATGCAGAGCATGTTTTCTATTGCCTCTTTTTCTAGTGGTTCCATGGAAATCTCAGGTAGAAGGAGGAGTGTTACCTGTAGACTCAAGACATGTCGTGGTTGAGTCAGCATTGTCAGGACCAACCTCTTGGTCTTTACTTGAGTTATCTTCCATAGAGAGATTGGAGATATCCTGGTTTCCTTCTTCGACCATGTTACCCTATTCACCCTGCTTTTCCGGCGAGACTGGAGGAGAGCTGGTAGCCACAAACCTTTTTGGAGTCGAGGTATTGCGACTCCCATGAGAACCCGAACTTGAGTGGGTAGGTGAGTAGACTGAGTGTGGGGGAGACTCAGCCCTAGGGTTTGGACTGGTGGTTGTGTTGGGTGAGGAGTCTACTATTTGAGTTTCAACTAGGGTGGACTCGATAGGGGTGTCACTGAGAACACTGGGGTTTTCTTGATTCTCAGTCATGGTGGACTTTTACTGGAGAGATTAGTGGTTTGAGAAGAGAGAAGGAGAGGTGACAATTTTGATGTTTGATGTGAGGAGTTGCGACATTGATAGATATATTTATGAGAGATGAGGGACCGGTTATGAAACAACGGTAATTTTTTGGGAGGCCGGTCTCTCATCAACATGTTAGACATTTCATTTCAAAAGACGCAAAGGAAAGCAACTGACAAACTGATGACGTGACATTGTTTTTGTTCGTTCTAAATTGTATTTGAGAGAACAAAGAAGCTACTAACCTATGATAGGAGAACCAGGTTCCCTCACAGGTCTTGCAAGTGTGAGCTTAACCCTTTTTACCAGCATGTGCTGCATCAGGTGCTCTGTAATCATCATGCGTGTCTACCTGTAATGGTATAGAAATGAGTTAGACTTTGCTAGAAAACACTTTTAGCTAATTTTACCTGTACATTTCTTTCATAGCCAATCGTTGAGGGACCAAGTCCTCAGTTGGGTTTTATCAACCCCAGTGCCAGGCGTTTTCTTTCGAAATGTTTTCTACTCAGAGCTTTGGTGAAGATGTCTGCAATCTGATCTTCAACACTGTAAAGCTTCATACATATGAGCCATTTTTCAACATTGTCTCTGAGGAAGTGATGATGTACATCAATGTGCTTGGTCCTCGTATGTTGGATTAGATTTTTGGCCATATTGAGTGCACTTGTATTGTCACACAAGAGGGGCACACAACCAGAGAATACTCCAAAGTCTTCCAACTGCTGTTTGATCCACAACAATTGAGCACAACAAGATGGAGCTGCTATATATTCCGCTTCTGCAGTTGAGAATGCCACCGAGTTTTGCTTCCTTGTACCCCTTAAGATGAGACAAGAACCCAGAAAATGTGCCATTCCAGACGTGCTTTTCCTGTCCACCAGATATCCTACATAATCAGCATCAGCATACCCAACAAGATCAAAATTGTCACCTGAGGGATAGTAGAGAACCAGGCCATGGGTCCCTTTGAGATATCACAATATTCTCTTGGCAACCTTCAGATGAGATTCCTTTGGATTAGATTGAAACCTTGAACATAGACTCACGCTGAACACAATGTTTGGTCTGCTTGCAGAAAGATACAAGAGTGACCCTATGATCCCTCTATACATAGTCTGACTTACAGGGGAACCAGGTTCATCCATGTCTAGATGAGTAGCAGTGGAAATAGGAGTGTCAATAACTTTTTATGCTTCCATGTCAAACCTTTTCAGTAGCTCCTTGATGTACTTTTGCTGACTTATCAATGTTCCCTTTTGAGATTGCTTCACTTGAAGTCCCAGGAAGAAATTTAATTCTCCCATCATACTCATCTCGAACTCACTCCCTATTTTTGCAAAATCTTCCCAAAGAGAGTCAGTTGTGGCTACAAAAATGATATCATCAACGTATACTTGAACAATGAGCAGGTTCCTCCTTCGTTTCTTCAGAAAAAGAGTGTTGTCAATTTTCCCTCTAGTAAAGCCATTTTCTAGAAGGAACTTTGATAACCTTTCATACCAAGCTCGGGGAGCCTGCTTTAGCCCATACAATGCCTTGTCCAGCTTGAACACATGCTCAGGATGCTCGTGACACTCAAATCCAGGAGGCTGCTTGACATAAACTTCTTTTTTCAAGAACCCATTTAGAAATGCACTTTTTATGTCCATTTGGAATAGTATGAACTCCATATGAGATGCAAAGGCAATAAGAATTCTGATAGCTTCCATTCGAGCAACTGGAGCAAATGTTTCATCATAATCAATCATTTCTTCCTGATTGTAGCCTTGAACTATAAGCCTTGCCTTGTTTCTTGTTGTATTTCCAAAATCATCAAGTTTGTTCCTGAATACCCACCTGGTCCCTATGATGGTTCAATCTGCAGGTCGAGGAACCAGGTTCTATACCTTGTTTCTTTCGAATTGATACAACTCCTCTTGCATGGTTGTGATCCAGTCTGTATCTTTCAACGCTTCTTTGATATTTTTGGGCTCTATTTGAGAAAGAAAGGCTGAAAAGGCAAGTGAGTTTCTTGCTTTTGATCTGGTTTGAACTCCTGAGTCAAGAGGGGTTATTATGTTGTCAAGAGGATGTGAGATTTTGTGCTTCCAATTTGGTACCTGAATCTCATTGGTAGAGGACCCAGGTATGTCTGACTGAGGTCCTTGGCCACTTCTTACTTCAGCTAGTGGAGTACCTTGGACTGCCTCAACAACTCTATTTTCAGCTTCAGTTGTTGTGATTGTGGAACCAGGTTCCTCTCTAATGGATGAAGATGTGGTTGCATCATCTTCACTAGATTCCTTGACATGGCTCGTCTTGTCTGCCTTTCCATTTTCCATGTCAATAACTTCACCTGGAATCGATAAAGGCTCTCCATCTTGATTAGCATGCCCGTCCTTCTCACAAGAGAGGTGAGATTCATCAAAGATCACATGTATACTCTCCTCAACACATTGATTTCTTTTGTTGTATACTTTGTAAGCCTTGCTTTGGGACGAGTATCCCAGGAAGATTCCTTCATCACTTTTGGCATCAAATTTTCCAAGCGGTTCCTTGCCATTGTTGAGAACATAACATTTGCAGTCAAATGTCCTCAAATGAGTCAGCTTAGGCTTTCTTCCATTCAACAACTCATAAGGTGTTTTATTTATAGGGGACCTGATCATGCACCTGTTTATCAAATAACATGCAGTGTTGACTGCTTCTGCCCAGAAATATTTTGCGATCCCACTATCAATTAGCATTGTACTCGCCATGTCTTCAAGATTCCTGTTCTTCCTTTCCACAACATCATTTTGTTGTGGTGTTCTTGGAGCTAAGAAGTTATGAGTAATGCCATTTTCAACACAGTATTCATCAAATCTGGCATATCAAACTCTATCCCATGGTCTGATCTGATGCAATCCACATTTGTTCCCATCTTCACTTGGATCTTCTTAACAAAGGCAACAAATACTTGAAAAGTCTCATCCTTGGTTATGAGGAACATGGTCCAAGTGAATCTGGAGTATTCATCCATTATTACAAAGATATATCTTTTTCCTCCTCTGTTTAGCACCCTTATAGGTCCACATAGATCCATATGAAGAAGATCAAGTGGCCTTAAGGTGCTGACTTCCTTTTTGGGCTTGAATGAAGACTTGACATGCTTTCCTTTTGCACATTCATCACAAACTTTGTGTTCCTTGAAGATTGACTTGGGCAGACCGCGAACCAGTTCCTTCTGGACTAGTTTGTTCCGTAATGAAAAGCTTGCATGCCCCAGTATTCTGTGCCATAATTCAGCATCATCATCAACGACTCTTAAACAGCTAAGATCACCACTTTGCAGGGATTCAAAATCAGCAATATAAATGTTCTTGTATCTCTTGGCCACTAGCACCACCTCACCAGTCACAAGATTTGTGACTGTGCATATTTTTGACAAGAATTCCAATTTGTTTCCCTTGTCGCATGTCTGAGAGACACTCAGCAGACTACATTTCAAGCCATTGACATAGTACACATTCTCAATTTATTGAGTGAGTGACTTCCCAATCCTTCCAACTCCCAAAATATATACCTTTTTTCCATTTTCAAAGGATACACTCTCTCCTTGCAGGGCCTTCAGTGAAAGGAAATCGATTGTATTTCCAGTCATGTGCTTTGAGAAACCACTATCCATGTACCATTGTTGGTTGCTCCCCTTCATTGCTCCCTTCACAAGGAAATCAAGGTTTAGATTTAGGAACCCAAACAAGTTTGGGTCCCTTGTAATGAGGAAAGGGATGAATAAGTGCTATTTTAGTCCAAGCATGCAGCATGCGTTTTCTATATGAGGAATCAGGTTCTCTATCAACAGTTACTCTCTTAGCAAAAACTTTATTTTTCTGTTGAGACTAAACCCTATCATTGCTGTTTTCTTAAGGTGATCATTGTTACCACAGTGAGTATAAAGTCAATTATCGGGTATAGTAACATACTTGCTATGAGGATTGTAGGGAGTCTTTTCCTTTTGTAACCTGATTCCCTGCCCGTTTCCCCCATTATTAATGTACATGGCAGTGATAACATCAGAGGACCAGGTCCATTTGAGTGACTTCTCAAGATCAATCTTGACTCTTCCTCTTCCAGAAGTTGTTTGTTCTTTTCAAGATCAGCACACAATCTAGACTTACTGTATTCATCTCATCTTCAAGACTAAGGTGTGCTTCATTAGCAACTTCCTTACCTTTGTGAAGAGTCTCATGCCTACCCTCTTCTTTCAGTGCCTTAATTGTATCATTCAGGTCCACTACTACAGCTAGCAGGTCATCTCTCTCAATCTCAGCATTAGCAACTCTTTCGGTTAAGATATATTTTTCATTTTCAACACTCTCGAGGGTTTCCTTCAAATCAACTACCACTACTACTAGATCATCTCTCTCAAGTTCTAAATTTGCAATTTTTTCAATTAGGACCTCTTTATCTTTCTTAATTCACTCAATTGTTTCCTTCAAATCAACCACAACAACCATTAGATCATCTCTTTCATGTTATAAATTAGTGATTTTTTCGGTTAGGGCATCCTTTTCTTCTTTCAAACTCTCAATAGTTTCCTTCAAATCTACCACAACGACTACCAGGTCATCTCTAGATTGTTCTGCTTCTCCTAATTCCACAGTTAGAACATTTTAATCGTTTATAAGACTGTGATATGCATCTATTAACACATTTGCCGAAGACATAAGTTTTTTAGGAGAGTAAGATTTCATATTTCTCTGAACATCCAAAAAGTTTACCTCATCATCGTCGTCGTCATCTTCATCATTATCAGATTGAGACATCAAAGCAAAGATTGAGTCATACTCAGTTGTTTCACTTTCCACTGCCATCATTGAACTATCACCATGATCATTTTCTTCTTCAGATTCGCTGGAGGAGTCTCTCCATGCAGCAAGAGCTTACTTTACAACATTGTCAGCGACATTCTTTCTCTTGAAGCGTTTATCAGGAATCAGGTTCCTCTTGGCTGCTTTGTTTGAGTTGTGCTTGAATTGATCTTGATTTAGGAGAGGACAGTACTTGATGAAGTGTCCTCTCTTGCCACATTTATGACAGAGGTCATAATTTTTTGGCTTGCTAGAGCTGCCTCTTTTTGGAATGCCTCTATTCCTGCGAACCATTTTCTAGAATCTTCTTGTCAAGTATGCCATATCACCATCTTCACCACTTGAGTCATTGTTGTTTGTCTTGAGGACCAGGTTCTTCTCTCTTTTGGTCTATCTTCTTTCATTGTCCTTCTTCTTCTTATTCTTCTTCTTCTTCTTCTTCTTCTTCTTCTTCTTCTTCATTTCATAAGTTTTCAAGTTTCCAAAAATTTCATCTATGGTCAGTTTCTGCAAGTCCTTCGCCTCTGTAATGGCGTTCACTTTGCTTTCCTAAGAACTGGGCAGTACACTAAGGATTTTCCTGACAAGCTTGTTTCTTAGAATAATTTCACCAAGAGAGTGAAGCTCATTAATGATGGAGGTGAAACGAATATGCATATCTTGGATGGATTCATCATTCTTCATCCTGAAGAGCTCATATTCATTTGTAAGAATGTCGATCTTGGATTGCTTAACCTATGCCACAAACAAGAATTTCTTTGCACGAAAATTCATTTCTATGGCCTTTCAATCAGCGTCATTGAATTCCTTCCTCGTCTTGGGAATGGCTACAGCCGGGTCGCCAAGATTCTTGGTAGGAACAAAAGGTCTGTCACAGATAACATCTCATAGCTCTGAATCTTCAGCCATGATGAAGTCGTGCATCCTAGTCTTCCACCATCCATAGTACTGGCCATTGAACCATGGTGGCCTGTAGGTAGACTGAACTTCTTCAAAGTTTAGTGGAGCAACCATGAGGATCCTTTCTAGGTGTTAGCCGGATAGAAAGAACCCACTCTAATACCAATTGATAGAATTCGAGGGTCCACCAAACACTATAGAGAACCAGATTCTTTATCAGTTTCCACAGATTATGCAAACACAGCAGAAAGTAAATAACACTGAGAGTTTTTACGTGGAAACTTCCCAGCTCAACAGGATCAAATACCACGACCTACCCTTGTAGGATTTCAACTTCACTAATGAGAAACACGTTTAGATTACACCTTATTGTAACCTATGAATTAACTCCTTAATCTCTCACTAACTTGTCACACACCTATTACAAGTCACTTTGTAATAACTCTATTTCAAAGACTTTACAACTTGACTAGCTCTAGCCTAGACACAAACACGGGGGTTTATGATTTACAAGAGTTTCCAACACAATGCTTCTAAGTAAGCTAAGTAGGAATTACAGTAAGAACATTAACAAAGTTACAACTCAACTAAGGACATACAATCACTTGATATGGGGAACTAGTCTGTAGCAGTATTATTCTTTGTTCTTGATGCACTTGAGAATCATTAACTGGAAGATCAATTACTATTGGAGTTCTTGAGTAAATTCTCTAAGTATTCAAGTGATGTTTTTTCATTGGTTTGATGTTGATATAACATTGATGACATCACTTGAATGATGTAAGCAACTTGGGTACAAGGTCCTTCCCAATGGAGGTGACTGTTGCACTATGATGTACTGTTGCGTGTGCAGTCAGTCACTTTCCAGCTATTGGAGAGTTGACTTGGTACAATCACCAAGGGAACTGAAGTTCATCTGTTTCCCTTGTTTATTTTTTAACTTCTGAAATACTGACGAACATCTCCAGCTTAAGTCTGATTATTTCCATGCATTTGAGAATTGGACCAGATGTGAATCAGGTTCTTTATTTGGTTCTTGACATTATGTTTTTCTCATCAAAACATAAAATAAAGACACTTATAACCTATCAATGTCTCATGTTATTCCAAGTTCTCTCTTGCACTTTCCATTTGTTACCCCATCCCTCTTCTCCCCTCTCCCCTTCTTTTCTCCTCCATTTTCATCACGTCCCCCACCCCTTTTATCTTCTTCTTCTTTCTTTAACCTTATTTTCCCTTTGTTCCAAACCAAATCCAGGAAAAGGTCCAAGTCTAATATAGGTGGGCCTGTTTGGCTAGAATATTTCTCTAGTGAGGTCTCTTCTTTGGCAGCCTCCTCTCTCCCTCATGTCTTTCTTCCTTCTTCGAAGCCCTTTTAAAGTTGCCATACGTTTTTTAGTTGCCTTGCAGGAAATCCCATTTAGTTCTCTTGAGTATATATAATGTAATGTGCACCAAAGCTGTACTCAGTAGCAACTCGGACGACAATCTAATTTATTGTAACAATGAGTATGTATTAGAATTCATGAAACACAAGTCTTGTCGAAGTTGTAAGGACATATATACTTCCGGCTGAGCTATTGCCAGTATATGTATGTAATTTCTGAAGAACTATGAATTAGGAAAGTGGGGGTTAGAGTCAGATATTGCTATATTAAGAGTCTTGTGTCGTGACTTGTGGCACGTGACGGTTGAGATAATTGTAAATAAGTCAGGTAGACTTTAACCCATTAGGGGTTTTATAATAAAAGAAAACTACGTAAAAATAGCACGGGCTAGCCAGTTTTTGAACTGGTCATTCAAAAATATCCAGTGTTTGTAAAGTCATTGAAAAATAGCCTCTATTTTTTGCAACACGGAAAGTTCCAACATAATATACTAGAGATTGGATCACCTGTGTATGAACTCCAAGTATATTATGTTGGACCGGTATATTATACTGGACCTCCAGTATATTATACTGGAAGTCCAGTATACTTTGCTGGAACTCCAGTATATACTTAGGCTAGAACTCCAGTATATTATACTGGAGTTTCAGTATACTTATACTGGAACTCCAGTATATTATAATGGAATTCCAGTATAATGCTGGAGTATTTTTTGAATTTTGAACAGTGTTTTTGTTCAGATTTATCTTTACATGAAAAGTGGTTAAATTTTGATTACTTTTAAAATTGTGGCTATTTTTGAATGACCACTTGTAAATCTTGCTATTTTTGAATTTCTCCTGAAAATTACCCTCTATAACCCCTCAAAATTTTAATAGCCCATATTTTTGCCCACTGACAGAAAATGGTCCTCCGGCCCAAACATATTACATCTAATAGCCCGAAATGTCTATTTTATATAAATTTTGTATATGAACAGTCTATTTTGTATATTTATTGTATAGTGACAGTCTATTTTATATAATGACAGTCTATTTAGTATATATTTTATATTTTTTTTTTTGTATAGTGACAATCTATTGTATATAAATTATACAATGACAGTCTATTTTGTAGACTTTTTATAGTCTATTTTGCATATATTTTGTATAGTGACAGTCTATTTAATATATTTTTTGTATAATGACAGTCTATTTTGTATATATTTTGTATAGTGACAGTCTATTTTGTATATATTTTGTATAGTGAAGACTATGCATGAGATAAAAAATTAAAATATTTAATAGTTTATAACAATAAGATCACTTTGTAAGAAACCATCCAAGCTTGACTGATTTTGTTGTATTATAAAATAAACAAAAAAGAAATGTTAGTGGATAATTTCTAAGATTTGAATGATGGTATATATTGAACCTTCTTCTCTGTCAAAGTCCTTCCTTATTTTCACTTGAGTATTCTTCCCTAAATTATAAAAACCCAGAAGCTGATGGAGTGTGACCAAAAAAAGTCAAACGAATAAAAAACAATAGCCAGCAAATGAAAAATTTGGAAGAAAATAAAAAGGGCTTCAGATGAAGAAAACTCAGAACCACTCATGAAATTCGAGTCCTCTTTCTCCCTTCTTTCCCCCTTTCACTTCGATTGCGGACTCATTTTTTTCCCCCCTTTCTCCCAAACCCTAATTTCAAACCTCCCAAATCTCTATATATAGAGCCAGGTTGAAAGAGAAATGAAGGAAAATAGAGAGAGAGAAAAGGATTGATGGCGACGACTATAGAAGGATAAGATAGGGTTCTTGCTGCAGCTCAACACTGTGTTTCCGTGATAGTTGGGTCGGCGGCTAGCCTTTTAATTAGTTTTGGGCTATAAAATGCATACTGCAATTTTGTGATAGCGGCTGGCCATAAATGAAGTTTGCTCTTATAATAACTGGGTTGTAGTATTAGAAATAGCGGGCCAGCTGAAAGATGGACTGCAGAAGAGCTTTGGGCCCAAACACACTCCAAGCTCAAGAATTTACGCAACACATCAAATATTTACGTTGTATTTATCATTTGTAGCTATACTTTTAGCAAATTTACCATTCGTAGCTATATTTGATTTTTATAGCTAATCCATGAAATATGATATTAATTGTTTTGTTCTCGTAGCTCAGTTGGTTAGAACCTCCACTTAGTTAACGGAGGTCTGAGTTCGACTATCAACGAAAATATTTTATTTTTCTGTGTTTTTATATTCGCCTTAGTTGTATCCGTTACGCGAATAAATATAGTTGATACAAGTTGTATCATTTGCATACACCCTTTTATTTTGCCTTGATTACGGTTGATACATATTGTATTCATTGTACGAATGAATATAATTACACAGACGAATACAGTTTATACACATTATATTCGTTGCATGAACAAATATATTTGACATAGGTTGTATTCGTTGCACGTTGAATACAAATTAGTAACAATTGAATAGTTGCTATGAATAGTAATTAGATAAACTATAGTTACTAGGCTCTGAACTATAGTGATTTACGAAAAAATTTCTTATTAACACGAAAAATGAAACGACAAAGTAAAGCGAGAATTAGGTAAGAGTACTGTAAAAAGGTGATTGTTTTGTAGTCCCCGAGACCTTGTGGAAAAGCCACTTCCAATCCAGAACTCAAATCAAGCTCATAATACATGGTTGACAAGCTATGAACGTTTAAGTCCAAAATATACAAGGCTCTGCAAGAAAAGCGACAAGAGGCAATGCCCTTCAAAAGAAAAAAAAACTTAAAATTCTATATTTACAGAATATACAAGATCTGTGTACAAGTGGAGATTCAATGTGGATTCAACTAGTACAGACAAAAAAACAAACAAATGCTTAAAAGAGTGTTCATACAACAGTAGTGATATCATACTTGAGTGTTGCTACTACCAAAGAATAGGCGCTATGAGCAGTGGAGCTGGTTGAAGACAACTCTTCTTACAGACACCAGCCCTCGGTTGATATTCTTCTGCATTTGTTTCTCGCGAGCACACCAGAATGGCTGAAGGATAGCATATTTTAAAAATTATGCCAGACAGACTCTATCCTGTTCCAGTGTCAGAATCCAAATTCTTTCGGCTTTGTAGAAGGCCTTCATCCCATACTTCAGTACTCCTGCAGAGCATGAAGATTACGTTAATAACATAAAAAGTGTACATGTGTAAGCATCATAGATGAGCCTAGAAATAAGTAACAGCAGCAACATAGCCAGTAAGATTAAAAGATTAGTCAAATATGAGTTCAAAATTTTCAAGTCACAAAGAGTTGAAGGCAAATAGAAACATGCATCGAAATATTTAGGGTGAAAGTGCAAAAGAACCTGAGGATTAACATTTATCATAGACTAGATCAAGTATTTTTTTTCATGACATCCTGGAAAGCTTATGTTATCTCCATGCCAAATTTAGTTCTTCTAAGCACCATCACACTTTTCATTCAAGGAAAATAACGCGTCCAGACCAGTATAATTTAAATGATAACATGCATCAATCTTCATTTATTTGAACAGTAAGTAGTTCTATCAATAATGGTAAAATATACCCCATATGAAAAAAATATCCCAAAACTTAAGAGAATCTACAACATAATATGATTCTCCAACGGTACCCAATCTCCTATATAAATTGTTACTTCATGGGTGCACCAAAAAGAAACTAAAAATGAAGCAAGAATCTATTCCTCAGCACACTACTTCATGTATGAACTGAATGGGTATTCGCACAGTATCTCAGCATTAATGTAACTTCACATTCCAGTTCAGCCATTGGTATTTTAAGGTATAAAATGATACCCAAAGTAGAAAAGTTTGTAAAACTGAACACACATACCTCGTCCCATCAATGTTGATACAAAGAAAACGGCCATGGCGCCATCCATCTTTAAAGTGGCCAAAGAAAACATCACCAAGCTTTGAATAGAAACGCCCTTCTCCATTAGCCTTTCCCTTCCAAAAGTTCACAAACCATCGATCCCCAGTATGAAAGTAAAACCACCCCTATATATAGTTACAGAAACTGTTATTCGTTTAGAAAATGACAGCTAAAACGGTTCAAATTTTCTTCTGAGATAGAAAACTGCGCAAAATCTGCTTCTCGAAGAAATATTCATACACCAATGGCATCTAAACACTTTAATTCGAAAATCACTAAATAAAGCGTCGTGGTCTGGAATGTATCTTTTCTTTTAAATTGAGCGATCGCTCCAAGGGAGATAAGTGATACTCCCTACTGTCCAAAGTTATCCCTTCACTTTTTGAGAATCAACTTGACCGATTCTCATGATGAAAATGATCACGGATAAATTTTTCATTTAAAACTCATATAAACAGATAAAGAAGTTACATGAAAAAAATTGTTCTTTGATGAAGTAATAAATTCTTGATGTAAATGGGACTAATCCTGTATACAACCAGTATACAAAAGGTGGAGAATCTCAAGTGATCCCCAAAAGATAGCGCAGTAGTCTAAACCAATCGAAATCTCCTACGTACTCCAAAAGTTCATAAAAAACCAACATGCTCTTCTAAAATCTACAAAATGAGTTTTCGAACTCCTCAAAAGCTCTCAGGTTCCTCTTTTTTTTTTTCCCAAACAGTCCACATAAGTGCCAAGGAAGCCACTTGGCGTGCTCGTTTGTATATTTGGAAAAGGTGCCGAACTTGATCCACGATGTGTTGAAATGTCATAACTTTCAGAAACTTAAGGAAACAAAGAACAAGAAGTTGATAGCGTGCGGCAGAAGTGCTCGCCATACTAGTATTTGTATAATAAATTTGTATACAACTATCAGAGCTCAATGAAGGAATATTAGTACCTTTCCATGCATGAGATCATCTCTCCATGACCCCCGATAAATATCACCGTTATTGAAGTAAAACGTACCCAACCCTGACTTCTTTCCATAGCGCCACATACCATCGTATTTGCTTCCATCTCCAAGAGACAAGCAGCCCTGTAGAATTCGAAACTCACTTTCATCCAGACAAACACAAATATAGAAAATAAAAACTATAATCATCTACCTGAGTTCGGATTTCGGTTTCTCGAGTTTTTGAAAATAAAATTCACATCGAGGAAGTACATAAAAGTACTATATATCATAAATAAAGTATCTAAAAAGATGTTTAATAAAACTATGGTCAAAGAAATCCTTTTGACACTCCAATTGTTAACAGTATCTTCTTTTTGGGGCTGAATAAAAAGTTTTAAAAAGTAGCACAGGAAACAGGTCTTCTGAATCTCAACAGCTAAATCAAAGTACCTTTCCTTCGGGAAGTCCTCCTTCAATCCGACCTCTGTATATACCTCCCCTGTATTTCATTTCGACTACAGGAATCCACTTCTTTTTTGAATCTCGTTCGGCTTCCTGAGTATGATGATAGCACAACTTAAAACCTTAGAACAAATAAAAACTAAATTTAACTTTCTATCAAAACTCTCCCACTTAAGTTCTTCGTCATATAATCAACCAAGATACTCTGATGTCTAGCTTCGTCCAGACACGGATAAATTTGAGGTGGAGAGAGGAGGAAAAGGCTCTGGTGCATGTCTTACAACAGCTTCAACTATGTAAAAACACCAAAGCAGAAATTCAAATCTGCTCAATGTAATCATGGGACCACAACTGACTACGATTGCATAAAGCAAAATTAGTAGAACCCAGTTGTTAACATCTACATTTCCTTTCTTGGTTTCTACTTGTATTAAGGTCCATCACCAGTTCATGAATTTGCATTGTAAATGATCACCAGCAAAAGTTGACACAACACCTTTCATTTTCCTCGCTATTAGAAATAGTATTCATCATTTCTCATTCTTAAAATATCTGTAGCACATAGATCTGTAAGATAGTGAAAAAATCCAACAGCTCCCCTAGCAAGTATAACACTAACTAAAGCCAAAGTTATCAAATTTAAAGAAACAGAATCAATTGATAGAAAACTATAGCGTAGACAGAAGTTTGTGCAATCTAGACACTAAAAACAACTTATAATTAAATTGATAAATTTTTCCTTACGATAAAATTAAATTTGATCATTATGTCCAGCACTAAATTTAGGCTATTTACCAGCATAGATGCCGCCCGAGAAGAGAGAACTCCTTTCTTTTTTGGAACACTGGCATAGTTTCTTTCAGTCAAGGAAGGGTTAGAGTTGTAAACATCTGCCATAATTTCGCTGTATTCTTCATCCATTGCATCCTGAGATAAACTTGAAACATCTCTAGACTGAGCTATTTTGCTTTCTTCAGATTTCCTCCCTGTATAATTTCTTGAGTTTGAGAAACCTGGACTAGTTTGCAACTGTTCTTTCTGCTTAACGCCAACTGGAAGTTTGTAGGTGCTGGTATTGTCAACCATGTCATTGGCTTCTATATTCTCGGTCCCTTCTGTAGCTAAGCCTTCTGAAGTGTCATTTCCTGGCCTCAGATTCCATCTGGTGAGCAGCTCTCTTTTAAAAACAAGAGGTTCTGTAAAATCCATTTCGATCAGGCACTATTCCATTATAGGCTCATAACTTTGATATGCTCTTCTAATATATTTTGTTTTCCACTTTAATCTTATTGCAATTGATGAAGGTCATTGCATGAAGTCATGTCTAGACGCTACTGTATGAAAAACTGAGTGAACCTAAGCAAAAATAACTATGTACCTTCAGTACCAACATCATCCGTGGATGAAGAAGGGTCAAAGTTTGACAGTTCAATCTTCCTTTCATCAGAAACATTATCATAATCTCTGCCAAGCAAATATATTTATCTAAGTAAGAGCAGCATATGTCCCGTCTGAGAATGAACTCATCATAGGTGAACTTAGATAGTCTAAAAAGAATAGAGGAAGACCTCAAAGAAGATGTTCCTTCACTATCAGTACGAAATAATGCCTGCAGTTCCTCAGAATAAAGTGAATCATCCTTGCGCGCATTATCCACAGAAACAAATTCTGCCGTATCAGAAATTTCTGGACTCTCATCAATTTCGCTTTCTTTGGTAGTTTGAGGTGGTGGATCTGGCTTCTTAAGGATATTAAAAATGAAAGGAATATGTTGTGCCAGTCTAGAGAATAAGTTACTTTTTTTGGAAGATTCCTGTTCAGAGTACCTAAGAATCATAAGTACACAAGAATCAGGATTTCAGAAAGTTGTACAAATTAGAAAATAGAACAGGTTGAACTCTTTAGCGAACCATCGCCACATCCTAAGAAGTGAACGAATGTGGCAACAAACAAAGAAGCCATGTGAAAGAAAGACAGTATACAGGAAAACTCAAGAAAATAAAAAGAAAGAGGATACATTTCTCTGATCGTGAACGAAAGCAGACACCAAATATTCACTGACTAGTCACGAAATTGTACAAAATGTAGAAAGTAATCCTCTCAGTATACAAGAGAAGAACTCATAAAACAACTTAACCTACTCTAACAAACAGATAAGAATAAAAATTGGCTCCATTTGTTAAGACAACTTACCCACATGTAACTAAAGTAGTTACTATTAAATTTGGCTCCATATTGGGTTCCTGGACAATGGAAATCACAATGTCTCCGTTACATCCAGTAGTTTGACGAAACGTGTGCAAGATGCTATGCACATTGCTGGAGTTTACAACACCTGAACTTGCAATAATGCATATAATCACACCATTTGAGCCCTGAGAAAGAACAAGTAAGCAAAAAGGATGAAGGCCTCAAATAGAGGTCAAAAGACCACAGAGAGAAGGAAGTAGAGAACGTGAAATCATAATAGCTTACAGAGAGTACTCTAATAGTGTAGTTGAATTTCTCCTTACCTTTACTCCCAGACCAAGGAAGGGGCAATCATACACAGCTCGCAGAATCGAAGTTTCAATATTGTAGCCAGATCCAAATCCAGTCTTTGCCTCTTTGTAGCTTTCAAGAATCTGAAAAGAGTCACTCTAGCCTTCAATTTTGAGCAGAAGAAAAACCAGAGAAAATGTACCGTAACAGAGTCTTGTGGCTTAATGCCCGAGAGCGAGCAATCCAATTCACAGAACTTTTGGTTTAAAGTGCTCCGCTTTTTATAGTGTGTAAATTGCTCCAAAAGCCACCAATTTCTTCTTCTGCCCACCAATAAGATTTAACTCAATCTGCCTGGAAATAAACTGAATGAACTTACTTTCTGTTCCTCCTCCGCTTCTTCTCTTTTCTTTTTCTTCCTTTGCTTTCCATTCTTCCAAAAGATATTCATCTAAAGTCTAAACTCCTAGATAAGAAGTGACTCAACCCTAAAGCTAGCTCATGAAGTGAAGATTGCGTAAGACCATATCTACCAATGCGGGACACTTATATCCCCCACACCTATGACTGGACACCTGGCACATGGACAATATAACATAGGGTTACAATATTAGGTATACCAAGAATAGGAATAGTCCGCATCTGATACCAGGTGAAAGAATTTGAACATCCAGCCCAAAATCTTAATGCAAGTGGAATAGCCCCGGACTATATAAACCTCTTTACATACCCTTGCGCAACCAATGAGGGACAAGTGTATTCTCTAAAACCTCCCCACACATGCAACCAGGTTATTGAGTTTGCACGTGAACTAAAAAGAAATTGTCTTTTCTCTTTTTAGATTGAAGATCTTCTTTTTCTTTTTGCCTTTTTAGGGTAGAGAAAGAGGAGGCTCAGTCAGAGTGGGCCTGAAATAGATGGAGACAGATTAGGTTCAACAAGCTAATTAGTGAGCCTAGAGCTATTTCAGTGGAGTGGCTCGACGGGCTGATCTGAGAGACAGAAACCCAAAGCAGGTCTGATGTGATAAAGAGAAGACCGTAGCGATAGGACATGACAGCGAAAGTGGTTGTGCAAAGGACTCACAAGAGTTTGACCCGATACCATGGTAAGAAATGGACCTTGGGCCTAACTCAACCCCAAAAGCTAGCTCATAAGGTGAGGATTGTCCAAGACCTATAAGGAAACAATAACCCATTTCCTCCACCATGTGGACACTTAACAATTCTATTCTGCGGTTTTGCCCCTAGATTTGACCGACTCCTTTTCTAAGAACTAACAAACAGGAGCAACTTCAACCTTCAGAAAGTTGAAAGGACATAAAAATATTCTGATCTATAAGTTACCAAAAATGTGTAAATTTTGGTGGCCTCTGGAGGGGAGAAATTTACCAGTTCTATATAATCATGGATTTCCAAGGATAGGAACTTATTGTACTTATCATGCACTACTACGAGGTAATACAATCCAGGTAGAATCTATTTTATCAGCAAAAGAAATTAATCATGTAAAATAAGATTTGAAAACTCTTACTTTGATTAGCTCTGGACCACTCAGTTCTTTGGTACCGCCATCTATCACATCTAGAAGCTTTATGTGGTCGTCCTGATATTGTTGTAAGCGCAAAAACATACAGCTATCAGATAAATCATCAGTCAAAAGTTGTATAAGGACTAAGAAAGCAAGAGCATCAGTGTTCAAAAAAGGAATAAAACTTACAGACACGAGAATTGGAATGGCATTAACAGCCATCAGCACAGCATTATATGAAGTCTTCAAAGCCTCATCCAGAGTTAATAGATCTTTCTTGAGGAGACCATCAGTGTCAATAACTGCAAGTCCAAATAAACAAACATCACAACTCTGGAACTTAGGCAGACTCGCTGACAATCTTATATTGTTTTTTAGATTTGATGATTCAAAAAGCTTCAGGAATCTGCATAAACATTATATCATGCATTCAGGAATTGTTAAATACCGCTTCCAGAATAGCTGGACAACTAATAGAAAAGCTGATAATTTCTGCAAAGGCTTTTAATAGCCTGTAATGGCAGCAATGCTGCAGTAGATATGTGGTCATTAAGATTTCTAATAGATGAGTATTGTAGTAACAAACAGCATATGTAAGATCTAAGGTAGTAATAGGCAAAGTTTAACTGACCTATACAGACAGTTGCATGCCTTTGAAGTTTGTCAATCAAATCCGTGACCTGTAAATAGGGTGAACCATAAGAAATGTTGGTAGAAGACAAAGCTGGTAACCTTTTGAAAAGGGTTCCAAAATCAATTTCGAATTAAAAAAAAAACAGAGTAAATGCAATAAACTAGGCCTAAATCCATTTGTAGGTCTATCTTGAAAATAACTATTGATAAAGATGACACGTCTATGATATACTTGATTTTATACCTTGTATTGATACGACAATGAGAAAGCTTAGATCAATTCTCCACATTAGATAACATAATGCATGATACATTAAGCCCAGAGGTGGGGACAAGAATAAGAAATAGAATCAGCTACTCCTCATGAAGTCACTATAGCAAGTTTTATTAGCACCCGAGCACTTCAACCAAAACTAGGGTTTCCGTGATTACCTTCCTTTCAACTTATATTATAAACCTACTAATTCTTTCTTCTTCTCGTTTTTGTTAGTTAAGGACTTATTTTATTTTATTCCTTTGAATATTTCTTTTTTGGAAGCATAAAGTCCAAGGTTGCTTAGGATTAGGGTTTAGAATCTTCACTTGATAGAAAACTGGGCGCTTTAACATTGTTATAGAACAACCTCATACTATTAACAGGATTTTTTTCTTTGGAAATTGTAGTACATTTACACAACACATATTTACTCAAACCCTTCTTAAAGTTTTTCTCAGCTTCCTCTATAAGTTTCGACACTGATCGAAGTATCCTCTTCATCCAGAACATACTCAAAAATTAGACTGTATTAGAAACCAGAGAGATGGTTTGGTTGGTCCATAAACCTTATCTCCTTAGATGCTCTTGCGTAGTCTATACTACCATATCATATGACCTACTATATAGTACACCATGTCATTTACGCCTTCAAGTTTTTTATGCATGACCACATAAAACAACCAACATTCCCTATACATTTATTAAAGTTTTGACAGGTATGACATAAAAAAATGTGTTTCATGGCAGTCTTCATTAGTTTAGAGAAGCACAATGTTGCCTAGTCTACAAAACACTGCCAAATGGCTTGTATTCTTTACAGCCAATGAGAAAATGAAAAAACGACTCCTGCTTCCTTCCTGAATTATTTTTGTTGTATTTTTTGCCTTATATCCTCCTTCCAACAGAAGATTTATTCAGCAGCATGGTTTCTCAAAGTAGAAGTATAATACCTCATCATAACGTCTTCGTCCTTCAAAGCTGAAAGGCTTCAAAATGACGCCAATCACTAGTCCATTTCTGGACTTTAATCTTCTTATAATATCAAGTGCTGGGACATGATCAGTGCCATAAGCTGCACTAGCCACCTAAAGAAGCAAGAAGAAAATTTGGCAACTAAATACAAACAAAATAGCCAAAGAAACTGAAAATTAAATGGTCAAAAAGCAAATGATTCTTTTACAGGTACTTTTTGCACCTTCAGCAAATAAGACAAGTCAATGAAAAAGATATGGTTCAATGACAAGAATTTCCTTCATGTCGTATCCTAATAAGCAATATCACAAATTATTGGGAAAAAGAGAAAAGGAAAAGAAAGTGCCAGATAATGAAGGATCTTTTCAAAATTTCATTTCCTTTTATGCTAGCAGGGGCATAGTTTTCCAGAAGTGCTTCCCCCCCATTTAGATTTTTAACTCCAGACAAATGTTCCACTCGACTATAATCATTACTGAAGCCAATTCTAACTTCTTCTGTTCTTATTTTGCTAAGGTTTAGTTCAAATTACTCACAGAAATTTCAAACATACTCAAATCTGAATTGTCTACAAACTATTTGATGAACATTCTCTACTTGAAACCAAAGGTAAATCAGAGGGAAACCAGATTTCTGTGTCTCTCCAGCCACAAAAACTTCAGGAAAGTATCTCTTAAGGTAGAAATAATCCAATTTTCTTCTTATGAAAGTTTCGACCCTAGACATGCAGTATTACTAGAGACACTCAAAAAGCAACTACATCTCTGTAGGAGCTTATTGGCTCAAACGTCGTTTGAAAGTAGCATTGTGTAGCTTGTGACAGGTAGGCAGGAACTTGGAGTCAAGTAGTTTATCCAAGTGCTTGTCAGCAACTCAAATTGAAGGGTTGATCAGGCTGAATACACCAGTTATAAATTATACCAACAATCATGCAGGTTTAGAAAGACACTTGTTAACTTATGAAGATAGGAGGAAGTGCAGTGAAACATATAAGATCAGTTTCTGCTTATGGAGATAAGCTTTGAAAAGGCACTGCTAACTCTGCTTAACGTGTTCTAAGTTTCTTGTGTTGCAGCTGCTGGAAGAACTCAGGGGAAGATTCCTAATATATTTTTCTCCAACCTCTTCTCTCTTTCACCTCTCATGTTTCTAATTTGCTTCAATTTTGAACAAACTTCCAGATATGATTTCTTAGACATTCATTCATATGAAGAAACCTTATGTTGACGCCTAAGCAGTCTACTCTGAACTAGAAAATCTTTTCAGAAAACACATATCATAGTTTTTTGCTCTAGGGCCATTCTATTACAACAATACTTTAGCCCTCCGTAAGGATGCTCAAGTTACTTTCAGAAGAAGCAGGAAAGTGCTAGATATTAAACTGCAGATATATACACATAAATTAATTAAGGACTGAGCTATCCTTGGCCTGCAGTCTTATTCTTTTTTTGATAAGGTAAAAGTTTTGGTCTGCAATCTTATTCATGATTGTCTCAGCATTCCCTGACTCTTGTCCTCTATTCATGACTGCCTTAGCGGAAAACCAAGGGAACACATCCCTCTATTACCCCTCCAAGTCAATGTTCTCCATAAGATTAACGTGATGTAGTATCTTTACTCAATGGTCACTGACTCACTGGTAATAAAATAAGATCTTAGGCAGAAGAGTTGAGGAATGTACAAACAAGTATAACTGCTTTGGGGCATGAATTTATCGCTGATGGAACTTCCAGAATTCTTGAAGAAACATCTGCAAAACACGACAGTGAAGAAAAGCTTAAGTTCACAACAGATGGAACGGAAGAGGAGGCAACAGATAATAAAGATTGACAGATCAGTAGTTGGACACTCCAGGAGATTGATTCATCCTAAAAGATACCAAGAATTTTACAGTTGCATATGGATCCCTTATCATGTATATTTAATTTCATCACAAAGAGATCTATTGAGATAAGGAAGATCCTCTTAGGCCTCGTTTAGTGGGATATTATACCTTAACTGCTGGGAAATTATCTATTACCATCTAATGTTTATTCAGCATAATCAATAAGAGAAAGTATTCAGCATCTCTTTTATTACCTTCTGCAAATGACACTTACGAATGCACAGCTAGTTGGTTTCTGGAAAAAACATCCAGTTTGCATGCAAAAGCTTAAGTGATGAGTATACGTGTTATATCACTCTCCTGAATTAAGAAATTTCAAGTGAAACACTGATCAATATAAGCTAACTGAATGATGCCCAACTAACAAGCAATGTTGGTCAATCCAGAAAGTCTATTTTATATTCAAGGATCTTCATAGGGGTGCCAATTTTCACCTAAATATAGTAACCTTCCCTCTAGCGGAAACAACCTCTTAACCTGCACAAGGTAGGGGTAAGGCTACGTACATACTACCTCCCCAGACCCCGTTTGTGGGACCACACTGAATTTGTTGTTGTATAGTAACCTACCCCAAACGTCCAAGTTTCAATAAGTTGGACAAATATAAGATCCATTCACCATTACTTTGGGCTATGCCCGAATCAACCCGTCTCAAACACAGGGTATTTTGGGTCAAGTTGGATGACCAAATCAACCATTGTTGATACAAGAATTCAGGGTTCCAAGTCTTCCAACTGAACATCTCTGTTTCTCGTCTTGCTTCAGCAGTGTCATGTTGCTGCTGCTACAGCCAAGGTCTATGCTGCCTTTTTCCACCCTGAGAGTGACAGGAATACATTTTGGCTGTGAAACTAACTTGTGGTCCATAAATTGTCACTTGAAACAAAGTAACTTGTGGTCCATGCTCCATACAGATTTGCACTTGATGGAATCTAGGTTTTCCCGTTGTGAACATCCATTAATCAGGGCTTCTGTTAATTTGTCATCGCTGCCTGGTGTTTGGTTTTCCTTTCTTTTTCTACTTTAAGAGCTGATACGCTTTAATGGATACAACTGAAGCTTTAAGCTGGACAAAAGATCGGTCTAATAATTGCTCGAAATGATTTGTATTTGTTATTTTTTGTAAGGTATTATATTAATGTTTAGTACCAAGAAGGTAGTACAACAGTACCAAGGGGGAGACCAAGTTCACATATACACAGTTACAGCATCATCTCTTCCAAAGATTCCAAAAGAAAGCTGAGTTTTCCAGCATGTTACTCTTACACCGTCAGTACAAAGATTGTAAGCACCTATACTTTATAAAAGTAGACTGAAGTTTCTTTCCATCAAAAGTAGACTGAACCTTTAAGCCCCTATACTTTGTAACTTTGTAATTGTGTTGCATTCAACTTAAAAGTGCATTTAGTTGTTAATTCTCTTATTGCATGGGGTATTTATAAACTCTGAGGAGAATAAGATTTTCCAGTAGAAACCAAATAAATAATGTATATTAAAAAATGGAGAAAAAAGGAGGAAAAAACCTCGAGGTTAGGTTAATTTGGATAGGTTGACTGCATTATTTGACTCATCTTGACCCAAACTACCTTTGGAAAATCACATTCATTAATTCAACGCATTTTACCTGTCCAACTTTGACCCAACCCGCCCATTTGATACCTCTATTCCTAAATAGTAAAGCTATAAAAGTATATGAATATCCAACCTAAAGCCTTAATACAATAGGCAGGGTCGCCTAAGACCTTTATAAACTCTTCTAGAAGCTATTAAACAACCTATGTGGGACAACTATATATTTCAATACCTTCCTACACGTATAACGAGATTTTGGAGTTCACATATTTGGGTTCACATGTGACTTTAATTCAGACTTACAAGTGTACAAAAGAGCTTACTAGAAGTTAGTTCTAATACCATGTGGAAGACCTTGAGCATCCAACCCAAAACTTTGAGGCAAGACTTGTATAAACCACTTTGGAAACTGTTCTGCAAAGTTTTAAAACAACTATATAACTGGACGGGAGCAGTAGGGTCGTGACTTGTAATTTCTTCTTTCAGACACAAGAACCATTGTGACAGAAAACTACCACCTAATCCGATTCAACTTTTAAACCAATAGGGCTGAAAATAGTTACTACTACTTTGTAGGAGATGAAAGACAAAAAGAGGGAGAAGCAAGAGAAAAAAGAAAGGAAAGAAAACAAAACATTTCACCTTCTGTAGGCAATTTCTCTTGTAATAGCACCTTTTCTGAGTCTTTCATGAGAATATTCCTGCACATGCAATCACAAGAATGTCGGTAACATTTTCAGAAATTAATATTGCCCGATTATGTTTCTGCGAGTAGCTTTGACAACGTATTATATTCTAGGACAAAAATGAAGCCAAAATGCAGATTATTGAAGCATAAGAAGATAAGAATCATCCTAGGGAAACTTTCATACTGCTAAAATAGTTTCTTAGGACAATGCATTCCACGATTTAAGCTCCACGAGTATATGCTCATAATAAATATTGTTAATATTTTCAGTTATTTTTCCAACAATTTATTATTCAGCACAATGGCTGGATGATTGGAAAAGGCAGCAACATTACTTATCCAAGTCCTCTTTCTTTGAGAAATAAATAGGTAAGTACTAAGATAGTGCTGCACCGCAAAAAAGAGCATCCTCCATTCAAGAGAACTCTTCAATTTGGTATGTAACAAATGAAATATATCATAGCATACATGTGGCAAATTACAGCAAGGAGCCAAAATATTTATGTTTCGAGAATCAAAATTCAATAAATTATTCAACTTTTAAAATTTGATTGGATATTTCTCCATCAAACTAACCTTTCAAGCACTATTTCAATATTTACTACCACAATCACTAATACAAGTCAAAGTAGCATGATAAACCCGAAAATACAGTCACCAAACAAAAACAGAAAATCAGAAAGCATACCAAAATCTTAAAGCCGAGGAAAGACAAGGTGAAGCCAAGCAGAAGTCAAGTAGAGCTTCTTTCCTGCTGCCAATTCCAAATACCTCCACAAACTCAGTCTCTTCCCACACATTTTTTAACCCTTCTCCCTGCATATCATTTAGACGGTTCCCTTCGCATTTTTGACTGTCTCTGCTGTTGAAATTCGAGTTGGTTTCCGCTCGCATAGGCTCGGGGCTGCATTTCACTTTGATCCTAATTCTCTGGTGTGGAAAAGAGCGAGAATTGAAAGAATTCGTCGGAGAAAGAGCGCGTAGTGAACCGCGTGAAAATGCAGAGAGTCGCACTGAAATGGGAAGGAGAAGGTCCATAGTAGTAGCAGAGAGAGAGAGATAGGAAGAATATTTAACCTTTATAGTACGGTTTCCTGCGGGTGCAGCAGCGAGACCATTGCACCGCTCAGGGAGGAGAAATGCGACTCTCTTTTTTCATGAAATGGGAGAATGGAGCTTGTAAAAAATCTAGATGCACATAAGAGGGAAGGGAGGCCCCCAAACTATTAATAAATGCAATATCTTCCTTTAACTCTATTTTACTACCATTTGGTACTTGACCTTTGTTTCTCTCTTTTGTAGCATATTTGGCAAGCCCTTTTTGACCAAAAGAGGTTTTTTTTTTTTAGTTAAAAGTACTTTTTTCTAAAGTTAAGGTGTTTGATCAAGTTCTTAGAATGAAAAGGATACTTTGAGTAGAAGCCGAAATAGTTTTTCAGAAGTAAAAAAAATAGTTTTTCCCCAAAAACACTTTTTAAAAAGTATTTTGAAAAAAAAAAAATATACTTCAAAGTACTTTTTAAAAGGTTGTCCGAATACTAATTAAAGTTTTTTAAATTAATTAGCCAAATACAAGCTATATGGTGAGTTATTTCTCACCATAAGCACTTTTTAAAATAAGATAATTTTAAAAGCTTAGCTACACATGCTATAAGTTCTTTTTTGACAGTGCACCCTTTGATGTTCATAGAAGTCCGGCAGAAGAGGGAAAATTATTTGACCTTTAATATGGCCTCTACTAGATAAAGTTGGCAGCGGAGTTCAGACCTACTAAGAGAAGGAATGAGACTCTCAACTAGAGATTAGATAAAGGTATAGTGAACAAATGACAAGTAAAATTGGATTGTGAGTAACAAAGATTGTTGTTGAAAGGATAAACCTGATAAAATAAAAATTTACTTTGTGTTGCTTGCAACACTAGTTCAAAATTCTAGATAAATTATCTAAAGTGGAAGTATTGAAACTTGTTGGACTAAACAATAAGCTTTACATCAAAGATAATGGCCTTCTCTTTATTTAAAAAAAGAATCAAAGATAATAGCCTTCTTAACTCATCCTTGTTATTTTTTATAATTTATCTATCTATCTATACGGTATAAAAGCACAAAGACCTTTAGTAAAATATTGTTCACTTTTTTGCCCTTTAAAATAGATTTCACACTCGACAAAATAATCATTTAATTATTGCCCTAATTATTAAGACTTTAAATCCACTAATTATATATATATATATATATATATATAATATAGGAGTCCTAAAATAAAGACACACACCACAAGCTGTTTCTGTGGAGGGAAGATCTTTTATTCACAATGTTCTTGTCACGCCCCAAAATCGAGGGACGAGACCGGCGCCTAATCAGGTGAACCCGGTCAAGCGGACCCGAATTGCCTTTCCTATCCAATGCGTTTTCCCATATATACAATGCACCATATTCCATATGAAATAGCAACTTAGGATTTAAGCGTGGATTTACAAACTTACGTTCATTTCTCTTTTAGCATTTCAACAATTGATTCCCAAAAACATACACAATACATACATAACTTTCCAATACGGACCACGATTTCGAATACGTACAGTTACTACCCAAAATATATATATATACACCCACATCTTGACTACGGAGCCTCTACGAATATTAGGAGTTTATACAATACTTGCCGGCAACAAGGCCCCAGCTATACCTTACAATACATAACAGATTCAAAAGAGATGGCATGAATTATACACGGCCCCGGGAGGAAGTGAGGCTCACAAGTACTGCTGAAAGATGAGGAGGAGGCACCACTAACGGCGAGCTGAGCTACCTGCTATGGACCCACCTACATCCATATAAAAGATGTAGTTAGTACTGTGGAATAATACTAGTATGTATGGGCAAAATTTACTCAAAGTAAAATCAAGAGATGCACAGATAGAAAGCAGTTAAAAGAACCAACACATAGTGCACAGTGATACAGAAACAAATACAATTGAAAGCCTCACAGATTCTTATTTCAACACAATCACATTTCAGCTTTATTACATTCTGTTGCAGCGTGCAACCCGATCCCACCGTACAGTTTACACTCCACCCTTGTTACATCTCCAACCTTATTACTTCGTGTTGCAACGTGCAACCCGATCCCACCGTACAGTTTACACGCCACCCTTGTTACCTCTCCACCCTTAATACTTCGTGTTGCGACGTGTAATCCGATCCCACCGTACAATTTACACTCCACCCTTGTTACCTCTCCACCCTTATTACTTCGTGTTGCGGCGTGCAACCCGATCCCACCGGACCATCACATTTCATGGCAAACAATAACAGCCCACAATTCAATCACAGGATTTCATATCATCAAGAGTACAATTTCATAACACCCAACCAATCATATGTTCACAATAGTCTTTATCATCCATTAATTCAACCACAAAGATGCTCATAAACAAGAATATAAATTCATTACAACCAACAATCCATATGAAGTTAATCCACAATAAACCTTGCCAACAATGAGTCATATACGATATTTCCATGGACATTTAGTTCAATTAGATCAATTCACAACTCCCTTTCATCACTTGTTACACAACCCTTATCACTTAGATACATTTACACATTTGAGTTTGTTATCATTCTTTCATACCAACATACTCAAGCATTTAACGAACCTTGCACATGTTAGAGTAATCACATAGAAGTCACCTTTCACAATCTCAATTATCACGATAATCGACTAAGACAAATCAGAGAATGCAATCTCACACCTCAACAAAACCGGGCAATCAATTCACATATACTCAGCAAGAAACTCATACCGAATGTTCGGACACCAACAAGGTGACTCTACGAAGATTAAAGTTAGCCATACATACCTCGAGTCATCCCCTTTTAATTTCTATCACAATTCACTGGACCGTCTAGCACCGTAAATCTATTCCCCAATGTGACATATTTCACTTAGAATTAGGAATCTTATACTCAATTGAGCATTTTATCAAACACTATGTGACCCCTTGGACTACTAACCTCCTTTGAGAATAATTACCCAAACTTGCCTTTCCCTTTACTAGATAACGGGGTTTAACTCACATGCATGCAAGATTTCACTTTTTATTTTCAAGACCAACCTAGGTGTGTTTTATTCTTACCCAAAATCTTAGAAATTGGGGAAATAGGGTGAAGACTTACCTCTTTGAGTGATGAAGATGACAATAACTCGATAATTTCCGGGCTTGAGTGATTTTGGAAAATCCAATTGGATGATGTTGAAACCTTCTCTCTCAAGAAGTCTCTTTTTCTCTCTCTATTTTTGGTCAGAAAATCGTTAAAAATGAAGGGAAGGGGTGGTTTATAAAACAGGGGGTCGAGTTTTAAATTTAGAAAATAGGAGCCCCGACACAAAAAAGCGATCAGGAATGCGATCGCATTCCTGCTATGCGGTCCGCATTCCTGTCGCATAGTTGGCCTTCAAAT